>JAKOGI010003993.1:0-36329 GCA_029747015.1 Carnegiea gigantea
TACATATATATGTATGTATGCACGTATGTATGTGTGTATGTGTGTGTGTGTATATATAATTGATTTTAGATATGAATTAATCTGGGGGAAAATACAAGCATATAGTTTAATTTTAGCACGATGTAAAAAAAAGGTAAAATCTAATTTTCAAAAAAAATAAAGCATACCTTATCCATTTTTAATCAAAGAGAAATCCACTGTCGCAGGACTTTTGATTTTCCAGACTTTTCCCCCAGCAACCACCCTGTCTTTGCCAGACGACCTCATCCCCCCTTCACTCTGCCAAACGCCCCTTTTCTAGCTTGCCTAGACGCCCATGACGCCGCTATCAGGTTGCTTAGGGCTGAACCACTGCACAGTTAGGTCATCTGCAACCATCACGCAATGAGGTATGCCCAGAAGTCGGCTTTTGGATTTAGATATGCTCCGGCTAAAGCCCTGCAACTTAATTAATTGTCCATAAAAAAACTTGAATTAATAAATAAAAATTAATAGTTTGGATAGGATAATTATTTGCATAAAAAAATATTTATGATATTTTTTGATGTTTTCATTGAAGGAATTTTTATATATATAACTTTTACATGATTAATGTTTGCATGAGAGTTTACAAATTGTGAAAATTTTGTAGGAGATGCGTTGAAGTGGGTTGAAGTGGATTGAACTAGGTTGAGGTGAGTTAAAGTGGGTTAAAATTAGTTGAAGTTGGTATGTTAGAATTTACCAACAAAAAGAATAGGCCCGAAATGCTAAAAAAACCTATAATTTAGCCAGCAACAAAGAAAATTCAAGGTCAAAGTCAAATGAAAAAATAAATCAATTTGCGGCTATCAATTGAGCTCAAATAAATAAAATTCAGAGTTAAAAATCAAAAATTAATTTAAATCAAATGACTATTAACTTAGCCAAAAGCAAACTTAAAATAAATATAAAGTCAAATAAATTAAGAGAACTATAATTGGTTTCATCATCTACAAAAGAATTATACAGGCAACTCATGAAGTGCAACTCATATTTCAAACAAAATTAAATATCCCTTCTCAAACCGTTCATGCAAAATGTGTATGTGCTATTCCCAGAAGGTGCTTATATGCCACTAACTGATGCGGTCAAGTTAATGGTATAGGTGATTTACATTAAAAACATGATAAGTGCATGTCCAAATTAAATAAAATCTTACTAATTTTGAACAAGACAGAGAATAAATAGTTGAAGAGAACGAGTCAGAATCAAGCATTGGTTTCTACAGACGGAAATATAATTAAGCAGATCATCATCTTGAATGGGGTCATATTCAAAATTAAAAACGATATACATTTTGTAAGTAAGCAAGTTGTGTCGTGCATTTATTTGTTTTATTAAATTTTGCTCAACAATTGGATACCTTGAGATGTGCTCTGGTGTTGCTTGGAGAAAAAGATATGCCATTTTCATATATTTGAGTTATTTAAGATACATATGAGAGGGAGAGGACACAGGTTAGAATGCTAGGGGAGATACTGAGGATTTTCATATTAATATAGGGTTACATCAAGAATCGATGTTATGTCCTTTTCTTGTCATGTTCGTTATGTACGAACTCACCAAACGCATTCAAAAGAGGTTTCATGGTGTATGTTATTGGCCGATGATGTTATCTTGATAGAAGAGATAAGACAGAGTCAACGACAAGCTAGAATGGTGGTCTAACACCCTAGTTGTGTCTTAAATGATTTGAAGTGACTACCTATATCACCAAAAGTCACTTTCCTTTTTCGGAAGCTAACTCTTAAAAACTCAACAGTCAAGCATGCTTGCTATGGAGAAGTCATAGGATGGGCGATCACCTAGAAAGTTTTCCAGATAGCGTGCGAGCGAGGATAAAGAACACTGCAAAGGTCTAAAAACTGTATCATAGTTCTTGGTTTACAAAGCAATATAGACCCAAGGGTTATAATCCCACGCACGCTATAGCATTTGCCAAATGAAAACTATGTCATAGTATTGGTGATTTGTGGGGCTAGTCGTCGATCTTTAAAGCTATTACTGTTGACTGTCCGTGGCTGTATCGAGGATGGAGAAGTTAAAATATTTGAGCTTAACCTTATGAGGCGATGGAGACATCGATGAAGACATTGTTCACTACATAAGAGGCAGGGTAGCAAAAATATCGGGATGCATCTAGGATACTATGCGATAAAATGATCTTGATAAGATGAAAGGGTAGAGTGTATCATGTGACGGTTAGACCAACATTGCTATATGGTTCGGAGTGTTAGCCGATTGAAAATACCCAAGTTTAAAGATTGATGGTTGTAGGAATGAGATTGCTTAGTGAGTGTGTGGCCATACCAGATTGGATAACATAAGAAATAAAGTTATTGTAGAAAAAGTAGAAGCTGTGCCTATATAAGATAAGGTGAGGGAGTTTAGAGTTAGATGATTTTGTCATATCAAGAGAATAAGCATAGATGCAGCAGTGCAGATGCATAAGTGGATTAATATCTGGAAGTGTAAGAGAGGAAGACCAAAAAAAATTGAAATGCCTTAATTAGACAAGATATAAGAGACGTCAGACTTACAGAGGATGTGGCATAAGATACGAGATTTTGGAAATTAAAAATTACAGTGATAGATCTTACATGGCTAACATATCACTTTTCTACGTTTGGCAACACTTGCTAATTAGAGTGCTAGCCTACTCCAGTGCAACTTGCTACTCATTGTTTCTGCTTTTTAAGCACTTTGATGCGTTGCACGGCCTTCCATATGCTTCTGCTATTTCTATGCTAGTTTATATTATATGAATTTACCATAACTTACCTTTCTATAATGTTTTGTATCTAGTTATGAATTTACTTATTCAGCTAGTGTTGTTTTTCATTTATTTTGTAATGTGATCAAAGTGTTTTGTCTCCACAAATTGTTTTCAATAAAATTTTTTGTGGATCTCTTGAAATTAGTTTCTCTACTGGTAGAAATGCGAGAGGTGAGACTGCCAATATTTAGATCTCTCCAAATCCGCAAAAGCAAGATTCACATTTGGAGTTGTTTGTTGTTGTTGTTGGTTGATTATGTTTATGGTTTTCTAGATGAACCCATACACATGTATGGGTATATGGTATTAAGTTTTTTGGGATGTATATGGTTGTGTTATTAATTGTCAGCATGCACATAGTTAAGTATATGTGAACATCATGAAATGTATCTGTGGTTGTGGAAGACTTGCCATGCTTCAGTGAGCACACAATCAATGTCATGGCTTTGCAAATTAATGAATTACCTTTGTCAATTTCCTTGCTGCTAATTAATGTTATTATTGCAACAATATTAGTTTACAAATTTGACATATATAAAATCACCCTCAATTCCAGCAAAACAATTTAAAATATTACAATATCTACTCCATTTTTCATTGCAATTTCTAACATACTTAATTACAATTGATAGATACATTTGATGTTCGTAATAGATCAACTACTAAGTCATCACCACCAAGATTAGTCAACACGACCAAGATCACTACAACGGATTATCCACTTTCGAACATAAGGAAAAATAACCAAAAAAAAAACATGTCCTAAAACAGAAGCAAAGCAAGTCAACATATTACCATATGCCCAGTCTTTCCATTCTTTATAGCTGCCTGAATAATACCTAAGACAACTCTCTTTCTGGTTTCGTATAAATTCATAAGCTGTTGCGACCAAGAAGACAAAAAGCGTAAACCTCCACATAATCATTCTCTCCTTCTTTGATAGCCGCCAACCTCCACATTTATCCTTATATATATTCTTCTCCTTTTTCAACGCCATAGCCTCTTCTTAGCCACTCTTTCTTGCTTCAACTTATGCATGAGTTCAATCTTTTAAGCTAGGTTGTCATTCTGAACCGTTAGAGCAATTATCATTGATATAACTTTATCACAATGAGAGTTATTAACCCATTCCTAATTGTCGCAACCCTAACCACCCCAAACCTTTGGCACCTCACAGCCCTCCTGATCGAGTTCTTCTTGCATATGCTTATCATAATGGAGCACCCCTTACCATAATTCCATTACCTTTCATAATCTTATATACATGGGCGAGATTTATGGGCCGGGATAGGCTACAATGAACTAAAGATGACATAGATTGGGATTCTTGATGCTCGATTACGGCTTGATTTCTCAATTCTGAGGCAATTGGTCACTTTAACCCACATCTGGTTGTGGTTTAGGGGAGGGGTTTGAGCAGAATTTAGCTCTTGAACTCTTGTGAATGAATGAATTGGAGGGAATGAGCTCTGCAATTTAGTGGGACCTTTTTTTATAAACTTATTCTTTCTTTTTTAGCCCTAAATATTCAAAATTTACTTCAAAAATAAATTACCCCTCAAATAATCGGTAAAATTCAGCTGCGGTAACATTTTCAACTTTTAAAACTAATTTATTTAATCCAACAGTTAATTTACCAAAACACATTTGTCTTAACTGTCATCTAAAAAGCTATCTACTACCGCTTAGATTAAAATCACTATCTGCTACTTAGATAACTATATGTTACCTAAATCGATATCTACTATTTAAAACACTAATTTTGCTGAACATATCAACACTAGCAATCTCATTGACAATTTTTTTTTTTGGTTGCTATTTCTAGCATTTACTTTCGGCAACCGTCACTTCAGGTGGACACACCTAGAAAAAAGTGGAGATGGAAAGTCGCCATGGCGCAGAGGAAGAACCACAACCAGACCCAGAGCAAGACGAATGTAGCAGCGAGAACAAGAACAAGGACAAGAAGATGAGTCAAGAGAACACGGATTCCAGAACATGAGCTTAAGTTGCTCAGTGATCTTAGCGATTATCCTCACTTAGCCGCCATGCTTGAAGTAAAAGCGGTTCTGAGGACGACACTGCGAAGATAGAACAAATAGAGCCGAGAACAATGCCGCAAAGATTGGAACACTGTCTCAAACTGACGTAAGTCTTCCTTTTCTTCTGTTTGTTTTAAAATTATATTTGGGAATTTTTCTAGTAATTTGTCTTGATTATCTCTTTAAATTTGGGTTTGTCCGTTGCTGATTGATCCTCATTTGTGATTCATCTTTCAAAACTGTCATTGAAATTCAGTAGTCTGTCACAAAAAAATCAATTTTTTTTAAAAAAAGAAAGCCTTGAGTTAGTAGGATGGCGCAGCAGGAAGCCAAATTTAAATTCCGAGATGATGATTCGTCTTTCAAAGGTGTCATTGGAATTAATTAGTCTTCATAAACAATTGACTTTTTCTTTGTTTAACGGGCTTGAGTTGGTAGGATGGAGCTGCAGGAAGCCAAGTCTACATTTCCACATGATGACTGATTTATCCATTTGGAGTTGCTGCATCATGTTCTTACACTTTTACCTTTTTTTGGTTGGGGGGGGGGGGGGGGGGGGGGGGGGGTTGGATAGTTGAGCAAAGCCTTTTATGTTTTAGTCTATATGGAGTTTGGTGCTGCTTTTTCTAGGGTGCTGATCAACGCCATACTGACAGATAACAACCCCAACAAGAAAAAAGTAATGAGGGCGAGAAACTTAACTTAGAGATGCTAGTTATTTATCCAGTGATTCTTAGTGCTTGATTATTATTCATTCTGGATTATCAAAACATTACAATTTGTGATGTAATTTGGTTATATCTTATATGTCTAATACACATACACTCCCCTTTTTAAATTGGCAATATAATTGAGTTCTATGCTTGCATAATCAATTTTCTGAATTTACTTACTGTATCACATTGAGCTTGAGTATTTGAATATGACATGTGGTCTATATGCATTGATTTTGCAGACATATGAGAGATGGTTGACCAAGAATTAATGGTTGACGCATGACAGACAATTGACCAATATTTATCAATACCTATATGTTACACCTAGGAGGATGTACACCCACTTGTCATGTAAGCAAACAGCCACAAGAATATCCACATTAGCGAATTTTTATTTTATAGAAAGGATTGAATATATCATCCCTAAAATCACGCACCCTTTCCTTTTTTTTTCCTTGTTTTTTAAAAATTTGAACATTGCACCATAATTTATCTATCTCTTTTTCTCTGCTCATACCTTCTCTGCCATTTCTTTGCCTTGAAATTTTCAATTTCTATTATCTGTATAGAATTTGATACATTCAATCAATTGTTCGAAAAAAATCAAAGTTTTGCGTCAATTAGTGTAGACTCATGAATAACGAGATAGTTGAAGGAGCACAAGTACTAGAAATGATTCAAGTGGCGACAAATCAAATGGGTGAGTGATTCGAATCAATAGTTATTTTATGTAAAACATGAATCTATTAATAAAAACAAATTGTTTTGGTGGTTTCTTCATGACTATCGATCTAGTATGAATTTCCTTTGGTATTACATATGAAAGATTTAATTTTTGTATCTAATTATATTGTATTATTTGGTTTATTTTGAAAAATGTATCAAGAACTAATTAGAGAGTTATAATCGATTCGTTGGTTTTGGATGATAATGTCTGCAAATAGTTTAATGATAGTGGCATTGTTGAACAAATTGTTTTGGTGGTTTCTTCATGATTATCAATCTTGTATGAATTTCCTTTGCTATTACATCTGAATGATTAAATTTTTATATCTAATTATACTGTATTATTTGGTTTATTTGAAAAATGTATCAAGAACTAATTGGAGAGTTATAATCAATTCATTGGATTGGGGTGATAATGCCTGCAAAGAGTTTAATGATATTGGTATTGTTGAACATATTAGATTAACATTGTAATCTATGTTGACTATGAAAGAAAATTTGTTGAACTTGCAAAGCTTTTAGTCAAAATTACTCTAGATTGCAGTTTATGAACAATATTCGTAGTTGGGTTTTATTGGTTTTTAACATCGGCCTCTACTATTCATGTTTGTTCATTTTTTGTAGTATGCATGTTCATTTTTGAATTTGTTCATTTTTTTAAGTGAACAATGTCCAAAAATGGCAATTCTATGGCATTGTGGTTAGATTATAATTGTTCAAAATGATGTGGTTTAAGTTAAACTAGGTTCAAATATATGGCATTTTGTTCATGGCATTTGAATAAGTTTGGAAACATTATTTATAAATTGATTTTTAATTGTTCAAGTTATGTTGTTTAATTTTCCAATTGTTATCAAATGTAATTCTCGCACTATGTACAACGATCCTGAAGAGTTTTCTTATGAATAAATTGTTCAGAATGGAATAAATCATTGGTGGAATGGAATACAACTTTTGGAATGCCAAATGAGGATGACTTAGTCGGAATGATTAATTGCAATGTCGCAAGAAGAAGCATTTCAAATCTACAATAACTATGCCTACCGGATGGATTTTAGTGTTCGATATAACAAAATACGTTATAAAGTACGAGGTGAAGAGATATCCATGCGACGATTTTGTTGTTGGAAAGAAGGGAAGAAGAAGATGAATGGAAAAATGTGTAAATAATACACCAAGCTAAACATAAGAACGGGTCGCAAAGCATACATTCAACTCCATGTTGACAAAAATGGGACATGGACAGTCTCCAAACATAATACTAAACACAATCATCCCATGTGCAGTCCAAATAAAAGATATCTTTTGCCTTTACATCAAAAAATTCCAAAAAATGGTATTTAATATATTAAGCAACTCTGTCACTCGGGCGCCCCAGTTGCAAATGCAGTTCGATTGTTAGAAAAACAGGCTAGGGGACCATTTTACCATGGTTATGGATTAAGAGATGTGTGCAACAAGCTCGGAGAAATTACCAACAAAAGTTTAGAGGGTAGGGATGCCTATGCTCTTATAAATATATTTAAGAGAATTTGAGAATGAGACTGGGTTATATTATGACTTTGAGACTGACCCTGATAGAAGCCTAGTTAGTTTCTTTTGGTATGATACGCAGATGCTAAATGATTATAGATTTTTTTGGGGATTTGGTTGTCCTGATACCACGTATCGAATAAACAAGTATAACATGATATGTGCTCCTTTTGTCAAGATGAACCATCATAGCAAGAATGTCATGTTTGGGTGTGGCTTCTTACTAAATGAAAAGAGTGATTCTTTCATATGGTTGTTCCGCACATTCTTGAAATCTATGAGCAATAAACAAGCAATAACCATCATGACTGACCAAGCATTTTCAATGGCGGAAGCAATTCAAGAGGTGTTTCTTGAGACACACCATAGGATATGTTGCTGGCATATAATTGAAAACACCAAAAAGAATATCGGGGCACTTAGATCAAAGGAAGGCTTTACTAAAGATTTCAATAAAGTTCTTATGCATTGTGACACAGAGGCTGAGTTTGAATATTTTTGGAAAAGGTAAATGTCAACCTTATAAATTGTAACATGTTATTATCTTTCATTTTTGAACAACCCTTACAACAGGTATGAACAAACTCATATTGATTCATAGGATGAACTATTTAACTGTATTTTTTAAACTGAACCAAGATCTACACAATTGAATGTTGTTTATATTAGTTTTGAGCACTTATATTCAGGGTCAGATAATGCATTAGATTTAATATATAATAATTATGTATAATGCAGGATGACATTAACATATAGTTGTGAGGAAAACACTTGGCTTACAAAGCTATACAAGAATAGAGAGAAATGGTGCCTAGTATTTTCTAATTAAAAACTACTTTTTGGGTGGATTATTATCTTCGCAGAGAAGTGAAACCATGAATAGCTCCCTATCAAGAAGATTGCGGGCAACAACAAACCTTTGTGACTTCTACAATGTATTTTTTCTAGTTGCCTCAGAATGGAGGAAAAATGAGAATGGGGAAGATCATAGAAACTATAACGGTATTTCAAAAATCGCCTTCTCTTCATTGGACCTACTTAAACATGGTCTCTCTATCTATACTATTGAAGCTTAGAACATATTTGAACAAGAATTCATTGATAGGGCCTCTTGCAACTATGAAGAAGTACAAAGTAGCATTTTAGGGAGAATGTTTCAAGTGTGGTTTCCATGTGAATAGATCTTCCATCACACTGCCATATACAATAAAGCACAAGGAATAGTTACATGTAACTACAAAATGTTCACAGAAGTTGGCATATTATGTAAGCATTGTTTGTGTGTAATGCATGCGTGTTGCATTGCCAACATTCTAAAAAAGTACATTCAGAAGAGATGGTGTAAGATCATAGAAGAATGTCAAAGCACTGAACTCAGAGTAGAAAGTGCTAGAAAAGAAGATATTCAATGCTCATCTATTTAGAAGAAGAAAATGATTAGAAAAATGGACACGCTTATCACGGCAAGCCAAATGAACACACAAGCAAGAGCTCATTATGAGGAGTACTTCAACTAACTAAAAGAGTCGGTTTAGGATCCATAGATGTTAAGGAAAACGTGGCATCAAAGCAAGTGGATTCTTCTAGGAAAATTCTAAATCCTGTCAGTTCTAGGCCAAAAGGAGAAAGAAACAAGAAGAAAAAAGCATCGTTGAAAAAAAAAGCCAACAAGATAAATCCAAGAAAAGAGACCTGAAGTCATCAAATGGTATGAGTACTTCAGGAATAGTATCTTAGGTAAGCAATGACTAATATTGTTATCATAATTGAATATCAATGTTATAATATATGAACATTCAAGCAAATAACTTATGCAAATAAGTGAAGAACCAACTGCATTACCAGTAAGTTATATTCAAATACCCACACAGGTAACCAGTCAAAACTATGAGGCTTTTATAATTAGAATATTTTCATACAATATTTTTGTGTTCGTATATATAGGACCAAACGTTTGTTGAATTTAGGAGTACTTACCCACAAGAGATGGGGTGAATTGTGGTGTTCGATTTTCTCGTACTTACTGACAAACACCCTCCTGATTGCAGAGGTTGTTCTTGAATTACAAACAACCTTCTGACTTGTTTGCACCAGATGTTTTCAATTTGCTCAAAGGCGAAAATCAACAAGATAAATGCGGAAATAAAGCACACACAATTTTTTCGTGGAAAACACCTCTAGCCCAACTGAGGTGTGAAAAACCACGACCTACCTCGTGTAGGATTTAACCACTTTCACTAACGGGCTTCACACGTTACAAATGTAACACACCTTGTTACAACTTGCAACCACGTAACCTTCTTTTCTAAGAAAGGTTACACCACGTCCAAATCTCACCAGATTGGATACGTCCAAAGTCCACACGACTGAGGACCACTCACTCACTTTTCTGATCCAAGATCAGGGTTATAAAACACCTTACGGGGGTGCTTCTGATTTAAGCAGATGTAAGGTACAATGAGGTCCTAGTATGCCAATATCTTGAAAAGCTCAGCTTAAACACAACTTGTCTCGGTTTTTCTTTTCTCAAGAGTAGCTCGAAAAAATTCTTCTCACTAGAAAAACCACTTTTGCACTTCTCCCTTTTTGCGTATGTTGTGTATGTTTCTCGTTTTTTCTTCTCTTATGAATGGGAGTGAAATGTTGAGTTTTTAAACAAAAAATCCAACGGTCAAAAACAAGGAGAAGTGATAAAATCAGCTATGTTTAGCAAAGAGAGATTTTTGCTTAGCACAGAGAATTCCAACGGCTAAAAGATCCAATGAGGATAGAGTTTCCCAATATTGTAGGGATTTGATTTTGGAAGATAAAAGGCTATCTTTTCCCCTTAAAAATAGCCGTGAAATACGTGGAAAAGAATCTCAACTTGAATTTTGAATTAATCACTTTCCAAAGGATAAGAGAGAAATATTTTCGATTTTGGTAAATATTTTCCAAAATCAGTTTTGCAAATCTCCCAAGTGATTTTCATATCAAAAGATTCCTACGGCTTAAATTGCTATCTTGGAATTTTATCAAAATATATTAGAGCTTTTGACCAACCATAATAAGTTTTTCAAAGTGACCGGGTTTGGCCGTTGCAATTCAGAAACACCCTAGGTACCCTGTTTACAGGGTTATTCAAACTTGGTGTTCTGAAGCAAATAACACAACCAATTCAAGAGTGGTTAGTTAGAGACTTTTCAAGATTGGCATAGTAACAAGAGTTTAAAAAATAAAACTTAAATTACCCAAGACATCTTGTTGTAGATCCAGTCATCTTGTTCAAGACGAATACGCTGTTCCAACTACCTAGACCAACCTGTTTGCCAGGTTGTTCTTGTATCGCTTGAGTTCAGAAAGGCCTGTTTCCTGGATTGTCCTTAAAACACCTAGCCTGTTTGCCAGGTTGTTCTTGTATTGCTTGAGTTCAGGAACTGATCTTAACACACAATCAACTCATCGAGGTGGTGTTCTTGACTTGAGCGTGAGTCATCAAGGTATGAGACCTGTTCTTAAGACTTGTTCTCAACATTCAGCAAACAAGTTAAGACGCATATTGAAAATAACAGTGTATGCCTGTTTGGAGAACTTTGTTTGGAGCAACATTACTTAAGAGTATTTTACACTTGGGTTTGTTGTCATCAAAACTGAATATACTAATTCAGCAATTTCCCCCTTTTTGATGATGACAAACCAAGTGTCCATATTAAAAAAAATTGAATGCTAATAGGGATCCACGAAGTACAAGGAGTTAGAGGTCAACCCACCCTATCGAGTCAAGGTCAGGCTCATTCGTCAAACTTTGTCAATAGGTTACACTATTCTTCCCCCTTTTGGCATCATTAAAAAGCAAGAACAACAGGATGGTTGCAGGAAAAGCATATAAAGTATTGCAAATAGATATTTCATTGCAAAGAAAAGTAGTACAATGCCAAAACAACAAAACTAAGAGAGGAGGAGGAGGAGACTAGAGACCAGCCTAGACAATCAGGGAGCAGGGGGTGGTTTCGTTTGCAGAGGAGGAATGCTGGGGGCAAGGGTGGAGAGAAGGACAAGCAAATCTTCATGGCGTTTGGCGGAGAGGGCTTGTTCCTCAGCAAGAGCAGCCTTGACGGCGGAGAGCTCATCCTTGAGGCGAGCATTGTCCTCAAGAACAGCCTCAACTTTGATGGAAGGTTGCCCAGAAACAGGTGGTCGAGGTGGTCGATGACCCTGTTTGGAGACTGACCCTTCGCTAACCTCATAGCCACACCCTAGCAGGGTGTCAATCCCAATCTCATCAATGATTTGGGCTGCCACTCTCCGTGTGAGCGCTATCCCAAAGTGCTCAAACACCCTTGTCAACAGAAACCCATAGCCAAGATCATGGGCTCGGGTGGTGTTCGCAATTCGCCCTATGTGGCGAATCATGATTACAGGGTTTGCTTTTGAGCAAGATGAAGTCAGGTGAAAAGAAGAACTGAGAACAGGGCATTTAAAGAGAGAGAGAGCACCCAAAGATCTCTAGGTTTGCAACGGGTGAGAACATTAAAGGCGTGTGCCTTGGTAAGGAGGGAGGTTTAAAGAAAACACATTCCCATATGCATCGAACAACCAAGGGACGTACCTATTCTTTCCGTTCGATCAAGATACCTGCCTGTTCTTCGCCGTTTGATCTTGATTTGACTCATTGGTACTAGGGGTGGCAGAGCTGCTCCAGTGATCCTTAGTACATCCCCTTATGCTGCACTCTTTGTATAAATTAAAAAAAACGCACGCAATTCGAGTGTATGCACTCATTGTACATAAATCACATCAGTTGCTAATAAGATTTGCAAACAAGGGGAGAGAACAGGGTGTAGAGGTTGTTTTTACCAAACCTAGTTCATGTCTTGGAAATAAGTATCTCAGGGTGTTCTTACCAACCCTAGTTCCAGTCTATTTCTCTCAAATTGATCTCTAGCTAGTGCCTTAGTGAATATATCAGCAATTTGATTTTCCGTTGTGCAAAAATTCATAGAAATTAAACCCTTTTCAACATTATCTCTCAAGAAATGATGTCGAATGTCAATATGCTTTGTTCTTTTATGTTGACATGGATTTTTGACAATGTTAATTGCACTTGTGTTATCACAAAAAATAGGAATGCATCCAGTGTCAACACAAAAGTCCTTAAGCTGTTGCCTTATCCACAACAGTTGAGCGCAACATGAAGCTGCTGCAACATATTCAGCTTCTGCTGTGGACATGGCAACTGAATGTTGCTTCTTGGTAGCCCAAGATACCAAACAAGGTCCAAGAAAGTGAGCCATACCTGAGGTACTCTTTCTATCAACTAGGAATCCAGCATAGTCAGCGTCAGCATATCCAACAAGATCAAAATTGCAACCTCTAGGATACCATAAAGCTAAATTGGGTGTATGCTTCAAATATCTTAGTATCCGTTTAACAGCTTTAAGATGAGTTTCCTTAGGATTAGACTGAAAACGGGCACATAAACCAACACTAAAAACAATATCTGGTCTACTAGCGGTTAGGTATAGGAGTGACCCAATCATGCCCCTATAGAGTTTCTCCTCAACTAAGGGACTCCCATCATCCATAACCAACTTGGTTGAAGGAGAAATAGGAGTGTCTATGGATTTGGCCGACTCCATCCCAAAACGCTTAAGTAGCTCCTTGATATACTTTTGTTGATGGATCATGGTGCCGTTTGGAGTTTGCTTGATTTGTAAGCCTAAGAAAAAGTTAAGCTCACCCATCATGCTCATCTCAAACTCACTCCTCATCATATTTGAAAATTCATTGCATAAATCATGATGAGTTGCACCAAATATAATGTCATCAACATATATTTGGACAATCAAAAAATGTTCCCCCTTAGATTTTAGAAACAAGGTATTGTCTACCTTGCCTCTTCTAAAATTATTTTCAAGTAAAAAACTTGACAAACGTTCATACCAAGCTCTAGGAGCTTGTTTTAAACTATAAAGAGCTTTGTCAAGTTTGAAAACATGGTTAGGAAATTCACTGTTTTCAAAACCAGGGGGTTGTTTGACATACACCTCTTCTTTAAGGTATCCGTTTAGGAATGCACTTTTCACGTCCATTTGATATAGCTTGATTTTCATATGAGCTGCAAAGGCTATTAGGATTCGAATAGCCTCAATTCTAGCAACTGGTGCAAAGGTTTCTTCATAATCGATCCCTTCTTCTTGGTTATACCCTTGAACAACCAGCCGTGCCTTGTTCCTAGTGACTGTTCCTGACTCATCCAGTTGTTTCGGAACACCCACTTGGTTCCAATGATTGTTCTCTCTGCAGGTTTAGGTACCAGGTGCCATACTCTGTTTCTTTCAAATTGATGGAGCTCTTCTTACATTGCCGTGACCCAATCTGAATCTGCAAGAGCTTCATTCACATTCTTTGGCTCAATGTTAGAGAGAAAAGCATAGAAAGCACAGAAATTCTTAAGCTTAGACCTAGTTTGCACTCCACTGTTAATATCAGACAGAATTTGATCAAGGGGGTGTGAACTATGGTGCTTCCATGGTCGTGGAGTAAGTGGATCCACAGACACATGCTCTACTCTAGCCGGAATATTTGGAGAATCAGGCTCACGAACACCTCCTGAGCCTGTTTCTGCACCTGTTTGTAAGCCTGTTCCTGAAGAACATGGTCCCGAACAGGGTTCAACGGTGTTTCCCCCTGTTTGGTGTTCACCTTGCCTGCCGTTTTGAGGAACAACTTCTGGGCTTGTTGTCTCCATGGTGTTCTTACCTTGTCTCTCATGGGGCAACACTTCTTTTCGGATAAGACCTAATTCAAACTCTTCTTCCTGTGCACCATTCTTATTCAAGGTGTTAGATTCATCAAAAAGCACATGCACACTTTCCTCAACGCACAAGGTTCTTTTGTTAAAGACTTTGTATGCCTTGCTGTGAGAGGAATAACCGAGAAATATTACCTCATCACTCCTGGGATCAAACTTTCCTAAAGCATCCTTCCCATTATTATGCACAAAACACCTACAACCGAATGTTCTTAAATGCATAATGTTGGGTTTCTGCCTTTAAAGAGTTCGTAGGGAGTTTTGTTCAAAATAGGTCTAATCATACATCTATTCATAATGTAACATGATGTGTTCAAAGCTTCTGCCCAAAAGTTCCTGGGAAGACCACTAACAATAAGCATTGTCCTAGTCATGTCTTCTAGGGAGCGGTTTTTGCGCTCAACCACCCCATTCTGTTGGGGTGTTCTTGGAGCCTAGAAGTTATGATCAACACCATGCGTATTATAAAATTCTGTAAAACTTGCATTTTCAAATTCAGTACCATGATCAGACCTCAAGCTAACCAATGAGTGTCCTACTCTCTTTTCAACCTTTTTGAGAAGGGCAATAAAATTCTCAAAAGTTTCATCCTTGGAGGCCAAGAACAGGGTCCAAGTAAATCGAGAGTAATCATCCACTATGACAAGCACATACCTCTTCCCACCTCTACTTGTTATCCTCATAGGACCACATAGATCAATGTGTAATAATTCAAGAGGTCGGGTAGTGCTAACACACCTTTTTGATTTAAAAGACAATCTGACTTGTTTTCCTTTTGCACAAGCTTCACATACCCTGTCATCATTAAACTTGATGGAAGGTAGTCCAACAACCAAGTCTTTGGAAACAAGTTTGTTTAAAAGAGTAAGGCTCGCATGACCTAGTCTCTTGTGCCAGAGCATTATATCATCATTCACAGCACTCAAACAAGTCAGGTTATTTTGGAGAAGTGTGGAAATACAAACTTTGTAAACATTTTTGTGATGCTTCCCCTTTAACACAACGTCTCCTGTGTTGGCATTGACAACCAAGCAATGTGTTCATGAGAACACCACTAGATTGTTCTTGTCACACAGTTGGGACACACTTAGTAAATTATGCTTTAAACCTTCAACTAAATGCACATTATCAATTGAGTGGGAGAGAGTTTTACCAATGCTACCTATACCGACAATTGTCCCACACTTGCCGTTTCCAAAAGCCACGCTCCCACCGGTTGAAGCTGTAAGTGAGAGAAAGTTTGATTTTTCTCCGGTCATATGCCGCGAACACCCACTATCAACATACCACAGCTGCCTGTTTTCAAGGTTATTTTCTGAGCTATTTGCCAGGGTGTTTCTTACCCTGTTTGCTGGGTTGTTTGTGGGATTGTTCTCTCTCACTTCAGCCTACAAAACAAATCAAGGGTTAGTTTTGGGAACCCAGATCCACTTGGGTCCCATTCTTTTAGACAAATAAAGCTCATCTTTCCTAATCCAGATTTGTTTCACATACCTTTCATTCTTTTCAATGGCATACCTTCTTGAAGGACATGAATATTGATAGTGACCAGTTTTACCACAATGAAAGCAAACAATGTTTTCAGGTAATCCCACATACTTTCTATGGATTGGGTAAACGGTTCGTTGAGGCTTATATCCAAGTCCCTTTTTGTTTTGACTGTGGTGAGTGTTTAGCCGACAGGTTCTTGTTTTCAGCAAGCAAAACTTCGACCTTTTCTTTAAGCTCAAGGGTTTCCTTTTCAGCCTTGGCTTGATTGGTGGTATATTTTACTTCGTTCAAGATCAAGGTCTCCCTAAGGTCATTTATGGTTTGATGTGAAGCTAGAATTTCTCTTTCAGCTTCAAGTTTCTCATTCTTAAGGATCTCATTTTCTAGTTCTAGGTCTCGGACATCTCGTTTCAATTCAGCACAAGTATCCATCAAGGTATACAAAAGTTTTTCGAGAGTTGCTTTATTGAGACCACGTACCTTGTTCTTGAGATCAGTCAAGCTGTTTGTGGATTCATCATCTGAGTCTGAGTCACTTTGTACCATGAGAGCTACAGCATCTCCTTCACTTTCAGATTCACCTTCATCCTCAGAAGAGTCTCCCCAGGCAGTAAGCATAGCCTTCGAGAATCTTTTACCTGAGGTGTTCACAGGTAGTTTTCGAACCTGTTTTCTTAGTTGTTCGAACTCCTGCTCTTCTCGAAGCAGAGGGCAGTTTTTCACAAGGTGATCTAGTTTGCCACATTTAAAACACCCTGTGAACTGTTCTCGGGGGGTGTTTATGGATTTACTGAAGTCCTTTCTTCTGCTGTTTTCTTTGACCTTTTTGAAGAATTTCTTGAACTTTCGTGTCATTAAGGCCATCTCTTCATCCTCAAGGTCAGAGTCATCATCCTCTTATGCTTTCAAGGCAAGCCCACGATCCTTCTTCTGCTCCTCTTTTTGTTGTGAGTTCTTTCTGAGTTCATAGGTTTGAAGATTGCCAATCAACTCGTCGAGGGTGATCTTGTTCATGTCTTTAGCTTCTTGGATGGCTGTCACCTTCGCTTCCCAAGACCGAGGCAAAATCCTTAGAATCTTCCTCACCAGCTCTTCTGTGGTGAAGGATTTTCCCAGGGATTTTAGCTCGTTTGTTATGTGGGTGAAGCGTGTGTACATATCCATCACGTTCTCACGATCATCCATATCAAACAACTCATATTGCCTCATGAGTAGCTCAATACGTGATTGTTTGACTTGACTTGTTCCTTCATGAGCTACTTGGAGGGCATTCCATATCTCCTGGGCTGACTCACACTCCGAGATACGTGTATATTCATCTGGACCTAGGCCAAAATATAATAGCTTCTTGGCCTTGGCATTCTTTTCCATTTTCTTATAGTCTTCAGCATCAAACTCTATGGGTTCCTTGGGAACCTTCTTACCATCTTCAAGCACCTTGGTGGGAACAAGGGGCCCGTTCTTGATGAGCATCCATAACTCATAATCTTCTGCCTGAATATAGTTCTCCATCCTATTCTTCCACCAACTATAATGTTGGCCGTTGAAATAGGGTGGCCGAGTAATGGATTGCCCTTCAAGGATTCCTTGTGGTGTACTCATCTTCAGAATCTCTCAAGGTGTTAGCCCTTTTATGAGAGAAACTACTCTGATACCACTTGTTGAATTTAGGAGTACTTACCCACAAGAGGGGGGTGAGTTGTGGTGTTCGATTTTCTCGTACTTACCGACAAACACCCTCCTGATTGCAGAGGTTGTTCTTGAATTACAAACAACCTTTTGACTTGTTTGCACCAGATGTTTTCAATTTGCTCAAAGGCCAAAATCAACAAGATAAATGCGGAAATAAAGCACACACAATTTTTCCGTGGAAAACACCTCTAGCCCAACTGAGGTGTGAAAAACCACGACCTACCTCGTGTAGGATTTAACCACTTTCACTAACGGGCTTCACACGTTACAAATGTAACACACCTTGTTACAACTTGCAACCACGTAACCTTCTTCTCTAAGAAGGGTTACACCACGTCCAAATCTCACCAGATTGGACACGTCCAAAGTCCACACGACTGAGGACCACTCACTCACTTTTCTGATCCAAGATCAGGGTTATAAAACACCTTACGGGGGTGCTTCTGATTTAAGCAGATGTAAGGTACAATGAGGTCCTAGTATGCCAATATCTTGAAAGCTCAGCTTAAACACAACTTGTCTCGGTTTTTCTTTTCTCAAGAGTAGCTCGAAAAATTCTTCTCACTAGAAAAACCACTTTTGCACTTCTCCCTTTTTGCGTATGTTGTGTATGTTTCTCGTTTTTTCTTCTCTCATGAATGGGAGTGAAATGTTGAGTTTTTAAACAAAAAATCCAACGGTCAAAAACAAGGAGAAGTGATAAAATTAGCTATGTTTAGCAAAGAGAGATTTTTGCTTAGCACAGAGAATTCCAACGGCTAAAAGATCCAATGAGGATAGAGTTTCACAATATTGTAGGGATTTGATTTTGGAAGATAAAAGGCTATCTTTTCCCCTTAAAAATAGCCGTGAAATACGTGAAAAAGAATCTCAGCTTGAATTTTGAATTAATCACTTTCCAAAGGATAAGAGAGAAATATTTTCGGTTTTGGTAAATATTTTCCAAAATCAGTTTTGCAAATCTCCCAAGTGATTTTCATATCAAAAGATTTCCTACAGCTTAAATTGCTGTCTTGGAATTTTATCAAAATATATTAGAGCTTTTGGCCAACCAAAATAAGTTTTCCAAAGTGACCGGGTTTGGCCGTTGCAGTTCAGAAACACCCTAGGTACCCTGTTTACAGGGTTGTTCAAACTTGGTGTTCTGAAGCAAATAGCGCAACCAATTCAAGAGTGGTTAGTTAGAGACTTTTCAAGATTGGCATATTAACAAGAGTCTAAAAAATAAAACCTAAATTACCCAAGACATCTTGTTGTAGATCCAGTCATCTTGTTCAAGACGAATACGCTGCCCCAACCACCTAAACCAACCTGTTTGCTAGGTTGTTCTTGTATCGCTTGAGTTCAGAAAGGCCTGTTTGCTAGATTGTCCTTGAAACACCTAGCCTGTTTGCCAGGTTGTTCTTGTATTGCTTGAGTTCAGGAACTGATCTTAACACACAATCAACTCATCGAGGTGGTGTTCTTGACTTGAGCGTGAGTCATCAAGGTATGAGACCTGTTCTTAAGACTTGTTCTCAACATTCAGCAAACAAGTTAAGACGCATATTGAAAATAACAGTGTATGCCTATTTGGAGAACTTTATTTGGAGCAACATTACTTAAGAGCATTTTACACTTGGGTTTGTTGTCATCAAAACTGAATATACTAATTCAACAATGTTTTATCATATGTTGCTTCCATGATATACCTAAATCATCTCTTCTAACATATATGTGAGCATGCAACCAAGGCTGCAATACATATTCCTTACGTTACGACATATTTTTCCTCAAGCATTCCCATAGGTACTCTCTCAAAGTGATGTGTCTTTATAAATGCTCCTTTTGTGATGAAGCTACCTTTTTTTTTTTTTTTGACATTGATATGTATTAGCCAAGCCTTCAACCTATAAAGGCATCAATTGCTGCGACGTATATCCTTCATCATATGGCTCAGGTCAAATCACCTTAACTATGTAAAATATAGTTGAATTATGCAATTTTCACCCAATAAAAAAATATTTTGAACCTTGTGGGATATTATATTCATTGCAGGGACCAATGACACCAACACCATACCCTTTGCAATATTTTGTTTATCCAATAAGTGCAAGACCAACATTCACAATGGCGGTTCATCCTTGCATGAAAACATTTCCCACGATTGGAGGGCACAAGTAATTGTTTAGAGGAATTACATTCAAACAAACCCACCAACCGATTAGCAGCACATAATGATAAGATTAGGAGTATTGAGGGTAGTTTGATTTGAACTATGTCAAAAGATTTGAATATGCTTTTGTTATGGAGAAGTTGTTTATGAATACCATTATTCAACAAGGCTTAGTTTGTCAAAGTTTTAATTTTGAACAATTATGAGATTAAAGTAGAATAATTTTATTATGTGGAATTTAATATTGAACAATCTTTAGACTAATGTAGAACTATCATCTTGGTTATCTTATTTTAAACAATGTATGATGAAAACATATGTTGAGCAAACAATTGTGGAAATTTTTTTATACAAATTTTCAATTAGGAAATGTTAAAAAAAAAATCAAAATAAAGGTTCACCTCGATTAAAAATTTAACTTTTGTGTATTAAAGATGAACAATTGAGAAGGATAAGAGCAAACCTTACGTTAGTTATGGACAATTTATGGGATTCTAATTTAACAGTAGCCTAGCACTTAGTAAATAAGTAATTTTTTTCTTTAGATTTTTGTGAAATTGGCTAACAAAAGTTTTAATTTTGAACAATAAATAGATCCAAGCTGATCAATTTTGTTACGTAGAGTTTAATATTGAACAATGTTTAGATCAATGTAGAACTATTATTTTGATTACCTTATTTTGAATAATTTATGGTGAAAACATATGTTGACCAATCTATTGTCGAAATTTGAACAAACTTCAATCGGACAATGTAAAAAAACAAAATAAATGTTCCGCCAGAGCAAAAGCTTAAGTTTTGTACATGTTGTGGTTAAAGATGAACAATTAATGAGAAGAAGAACAAACCTAGCATTAGTTATGAACTGTTTAAGAGAATGACCGAAAACATATTTGCATGCTTTACTTATCATCCAATATTTATTACATTGAATAACCCTTAAAATTGAGCAATTTAAAGATTGTAATTTAAAGATTGAGGAATTTACAATTGAGCAGTTTAAAAGTTCACTATGTCACTTTCGAACAATATTGAGGTTCATTAGAAACAACTAAGGAGCCAATACCTGTCAAAATAGCGTTAAAATCCAATCTAAACTTTATAATTGCCAACAAAGATTATAATCAAAAGTACATCATTCGAGAGAGACATTCCTCTAAAGTGGGTCTCTCAAAATACTAATAAGTAATATTTGTAATCAATGATACAGTTGTCCATAAACCAAAAAAATGAAAGTGATGCTCAAGTTGCTTTCCTTGACTATTGCTCTTCTTGAAAATATTTCTTCGCAGTTTCAGACATAGTCATCCTAAACTTGTTTATAGGGTGCATCAAGATTTGTGCACAATACATCGGGCGCAACAATCTATGATATTGTTCGTGAATGATTAAAAGAAAATAAAATGAGATATATTTTTGGAGAATACAAGAATTACAAAGTAAAATTGCAAAAAATTGAAAAGAACACTTCCACTAGCACGCAACTTATTCTCTTTGCCAAAGCCAGCATCCCAACAGCTACTATGTTGTCCTTGGTATGACTCCATATGATGCATCAGAAAAATACTGTAGTCATGGACATTCACTTCATCTTGCCATGACGGTTCCAAATATTCTATAACGAACTCTTTGATCCTACATGATTGTGGATGCAATGTCTTGTACATATACTTATAAAAATTATCAACCAAAAAAAAAAATACAGGACATAGTATGCTTATTGTTCCTCTCATATAATGTGTTGACAAACAAAGAAGCCCTTACCATAACATGATCACAGTCTTCGTACTTCTTTTTAACTATTGTTTTAAGAATATGATTATCAATTATGCTCATGGTTTCTCTTACTAAATCAAAACATAGAAGGAAATAATGTCCTTTTCTTAAGAGAACAAAAAACACCTGTTTCAAAAACACATAACACATTACCATTATGCTTCATGAACAACTTTGGTAATTGAAAAATATTATCGAAACAATTGAACTAAACTATAATACACAAAATGAACGGCGTTATAAAAAAACACTCCACACACAATATGGCCAAGTTCAACAACTTCGTACAATAATTTGAACGATTAGGACAAGAGTTACACATATAACTACCCACTATTCATCAATTATATGAACAAAATTAAAAACAAATATACCAAATCAATTTCTTTGAAGTTAAGCCAATTACATCTTTACTTCTCAAAGTTAATGACCCGTATAAAGGCGTTGAACTCTGCTGACAATGTCTTTTCATCATCCACTACTTTCTAGAAAGAGCACAAACATAAAAATTAAAATGAGACACTATAATTAATACCAGAAACTAAACAATATAAACTATCCTCTGACAAAGACATTATAATGGAAAAACATCTATTTTGGCGCGTTAGGATTTCTTTTGAGTTCCTCCTTGTTCATCAAAACAAACCAAGCATCCAAAAGTATGCGTTCAAGATGTTCAGTTGCTGCTGCCATAGACATCATCTCTTCTTGATTCAACCAAAATTTTAAATCATCTTCTTCCACATCATTCTCAAACAAAACTTCCCTACGTGATAAAAATAGGATAAGAATACCTAAATTCAAAGAATATCTTAAGTCCTAAAATTTTAAAAAGCAAAATAAATCTCTTATGATCGAGGGTGGAATTCGTCAATGTTTAAGAAGGCATAATCAGCAACAATCTTTTCTTCTAAATACAAATGATTTTGAACACTTTTATGCTTGGACAAATATGGAGATCGATACACATAAGACAATTTTGTTACCCCCCTTTGAGAATGTTCACTCCCCTTATGAGACTTACCAGTGTGATTGGTCATGCCAGCAATCTTCCCTTTTGTATGTAAAGGATGATCAACTTGAATTCGATCTTAACTTTCAAGTTCATGGTGGTGTGTAGCCACATCTACAATATCATCAAAATGACCAATCTCTTGGGTGAGACCTAAGCTAAAAGAAGGAGCACTGTAATCCTTTTTTTTTTTTTTTTTTTGAAATTGTTCAACAGCAGCTACCTTAATGTTCAGTAATGCTTCTAATGTAGAATGGCCCCAACCTACATCTTTGTCATGTATAAGCCCACCAATGTCGCTATGATCAACCCACATACCTACACTAGGTATCGACACACTTGAAGCTTCTACAGGAATAGTAATCAATTTATTTATCGCCTTGCTAAGGTGAAGTTGACCATGCTTATGAATTTCCCAATTAACATGCTCCTGCATTCAAACAATAAAAATTAAACATAAATTAAATGAAATCAAATTTCAATTCAGCGAATATACCACTAAAAAGAATAGGGTCTTAAGTGTTGAACAAAATGTTGTATCATTATGAACAAAAATTTTAATCATATAGTTAATGTAATATCTATGAAAGATACCTCAAAGGGCCATCATAAGTAGCGTTAGAAGGCAATCTTCTATTGCCACAAGCAAGGCAAGTTGGTGTAGCTATAGAATCATTCACAAGTGGATGATTAACAACGTTGTCATCCTTTTCTCATTCATGGTCCTGCTTTTAAGCCAATATGAAAATGAAAATTGAGCAAAATCAAATCAGGCAGTTTTCTTATAACCTTATTATTTTTAAGAATAAGTTCAATTAAGCTAGTTCATGTCAGAAAAATAAATGAGGTTCATTTCAGTTCGTTTCGGTTCGGCTCAGCAAAAAATAAGTTTAGTTTTGCTAAAGTTAGTTCAGTTGGTTCAGCAAAAAATGGATGTGTCTTAGTTCAACAAAAATAAGTTTACTTCCATTCAGTTCAGTTCAATTCAATTCAGTTCAAACAATTATCAGTTCTATTCAATTTTGGCAAAAACAAGTTCAGTTCAGCTAAATTTAGTTCAGTTTAGCAAAATTTAGATGAAATAAATAGAGACTTAATTAGACACAAAGGTAAGGATAACCAAAGTGATGAACATAACAGAATGAAACTATGAACAAACCTATAAACCATATATTTTACATGTTAAAAGATGCCTCCAATGAGACTCGAGCATTGTCTTTTTGCATCCGTTCACACTTGAGATCTTGAATGTATTGTTATAAATCAGCCTTAGCAACTTGAACTGCTTTATAACAATCAAACGTCCCATGAATTGCACCTCTGCCGAACATACCACCCATCTTCTCTTCGTTATCCACTCTCTTTTACACCTCAACTTAGTCCAACTAATTGCAGTTGGAAACCATCTTTTAGGAGAAACGTGCCCAAAAACAACCTTGTCCAAATAGCATAGATAAACATTCCCTCACCCCCAAAAGGTACTTAGACACACAAAAGAGAAGAAAGAAATTACAAAAAGCATAAAAAATACTTAAACTACTAAGCATCAAAAATAAGAGAAATACATCTACGTAACCATAAAAAAATATTAGGGGACCCCTGAACAACCTAGCAGGATCACTCCTCCATTCAAAAACAGTGGCACTTAAAGTACTAATGATATATTCACACCATTGGAACTTGATAATGTCAGCAACATTACCCAAAGACTTCAAGATCTTAAAATAAGCATCCCCATTTTGATTCCCCTTGATATAAGTAGAAACACATAGATGATAAAATCCCTCTTGAATTCATCACCATGATCACCCCGATCAAGGTTCCCATCGTGCTTCTTTCCAATCTTAGGAGCTCCAAATGACATACCCCATCTCCTCCTCCAACTATCCAATAGAGCATTGTATTTCAGACAAAAAACACAAGTTTTTCCCTCTACTACTTTTTTAGGGCCCATGGGCAGCCCAAGTCTTGCATGAACATCTTCCTTTGTGAACTCCAATATCCTACGGTTTGAAAGGTTAAGAAAACTACCACAGTAATCATAATTTTCTAAAAGCTAAGTTCCCAAGCTTTTTGGAATAGCATTAGTTCTAATAGCCCAAAAACCACCGAAACCTATCTCATTCACAGCTAAATATTGTTCATAGCTTAGCCTTTCTATCAAGTAGGGAATACCGAAAATAGACATTCAGTGACCAAATGCTGGAATCTCTTTTTTAGAATTGTCAAGAGGAGCTTGGACAACCCCTTTTCTTTGAGTGTTTCCACAACACCTTCCTTGATAGCTGCATTACCATTTCTTATTACCTTCTTTGGCAAAGGCTCGTTTGATTTTGATGATCCAAAACTACATAGCATAAATAGGCACATAATTATTAAGTAAATTGACAATGAATAATCCAAAGCTATAAATTATACATATACTAATAACCTACTTAAAACTTATAAAATAAATCACCAACCAACCAGACGTAAGCAAACGTACGACTAACATTGAACGGTCTACTACTATCAGTCGAACAAACAACCCTATAGTGACACTTTTGAACAATTGGACCTAATGTAATGAACAAATAACATTTGAAATGTATGCATAACAAATACACATAATTATTAAGTAAACTACCAATGAATAATACCAAATAACAAATTATACATCAACTAAATAAGCTACTTAAAACTGATTAGAGAAACATCAACCAACTAGATGTAAGCTAAACCATAACTAACATTGAACAATCTACCATTGTCAATTGAACAGATGACCTTGTAGTAATATTTTTAAATAATTTGACCTAATACAATGAACAACCTACATTGAAGATATATACATATCCAACAAACTAAGAAAATATACATCTTCGTGAAGGGAAAATAGCTGATGACTATTGGGCCATATCCAACCTTGTAAAATTCTAAAAAAACAAAGTGTCATTCTTGTGGCTAAATATGACACGCCAGGTTTCAGGGATGAAATCCTCCACAGGTTCTGTTTAAATCTTGCAGAATGTTCTTATTCCATTTCTCACAAGCCCCTTTTATAATGGCAAAAGTTAGAAGAAGCTCCACAATTTGCTCCAAAAAAAATCTCCCAAAAAAAAGAAATCATCGAAGAGGACAGATTTCAAACATATAGTAAAAGTTTTAGCACATATGGTGGTTTTTTTAATCTGACAATTTGCTCCACATATACCAACTAGATGTAAAACTAGACTCAAAACTATTATAAGGTGGACTTGAGTGTCCACTAGAGCCTCAATTGTGGAGAAAACAGTGTGTTACGTTAGAGCAAAAATTTGGGTATTGCGGGTTATATATCAAACAGAATGCCTGGGCTTCACATGTGCAATCTAAACCTGCCATCGTTAATTTGCTATTTGCTGCTTTGTTTGTTAATAAAATGCCTCTGTGTGATTTTCTCTACATATAGTATAATATTTTAAGTATCCATGTCTGCAGTTAGTAATATTAGTATGTTAAAAAGAATAACTTTATTACTTTCATACAATTTAGAACAGTTCAAACTAAGACTAACCTCCTTTTACGGCGATATACCACTGTAGCCATTAAATTAAGATTTTGATGTTGATCACCATCCACGCTTTGTATCCACAGAGATCTTGCCATTGATAACAAATCATTTGATGAATTGATTCCTAAACTTAATGAACAATATAAATATGAACACCGAGAAGAGAAATTTGCTTGGCTAAAAATTATATCAAAGTTGCTTGTGTAGCAGTTGCTTGTTCATGTCCCACGCCTGTCCATAATTGTTTCAACAGAAAAAAAACCAATTGCTTCATGTTACTCTCTCTAACTTGTTTATGCATAATTGTGGGTAATTAATCAGGAAAATAGCAAGGTGGAGGAATATTATCCTAATTTAATGTCATGATTAATTAGAGGGAATAGGAAACAGTTTACATTATTTAGGAAAGTCAATCAAAATTCCATGTCTTTTCCTATTTATATATTTTTTTTAAAAAAATCTTATAAAGTTGCCACCTTGGATGACATGTACATGTCACCACTAAGAGCACATACGCCTAGATGGATGGTATAGATCGCCAATATTTACTTATTTTTGATCTCTTTGTACTTGACTTTTAAGGGCCTTGGATGTTAATAATTGCTAAAACTCTAATAATGTATACTCAAAATCTATGGCTAGATATTCTTTTTTATTTTATTTTATGAATTACACGCTCCTGTGCAAAATTGATTCTAGTTCACGGACCAATTATTAGTCTCAAGTCTTATTAACTGGATACTTTCTATATGCTGGAAGCTTAATTTCGTTCAATGCGAATGCTTAGTGATTGATGAGTCCTTGTGTTTAACATGATGCTATGTACGATTGACTATGTATTTGGCAAAGGGTACTAGCCATAAATATGTCTATGGCCTATGCTGACCATAACTTGCTTAGGTCAACCATTGTCAGTTGAGTGCATGTCCTATAATATTGTGTTATGATCTTAAATTTTTACTATTTTATTCACAAACAAGAGTGCATGGTTGTAGATGACATGTATTCGATTACGAAGTGGGCAAAATATTTTGTACTCTAGCAAGCATTTATTCTTTTAATTTTAAATTTTTGTCTTCTTCTCCAATCCTAGTCAACAACTGTTGTCACAAGTTTTCTTGATGTGTATACTTGTCTCTAGTAAATTCTTATATCGTCCACCTGGTTGTACAATTGCATTTGTACAACCGGACCCACCCACTATCTAACGGGCGCGCTACAATGCATAAAGTGAACAAACCACCGCCTAAAAAAAAAAAAAAGAACAAAAGCTCATAACTGTAACTTCAAAACACCATGATCCAAAAACTTCCGCTCACTTTCTCTCTCCCAAAGCCTACTCAACTTTGTACTTGAATTGGCAAAATTCTGGTACCTTTGCTCACTGATTCTAGCAAGAAATCTTCGGAAAATCACCACTCAAGTTTGAAGCAAACAAATTCGACATAAGTTTTAGCAGATACGAAATTTGTTGGCATGATCAAAACAAAATGATGAATTCGTTTAGCGTTATAGGTTTTAACAAAATCGCACACTCCTTATTGCATTTTTCAAATGTTTGCAGATGGAAGCTCAACATTCATCAGTGGTGAAGAAGAGATCTGCTAGTGATGCATCAAATACTCCTCAGAAGAGGTATGTTGAGAAACTTAAACCTTCTTAAACCTAATATTAGTGAGCAAACGTACATAACCAGTGAGCAGTATGTGCTTGTTCCTAATTTTGTCTGCAAATTTACAATAAACACGTTTTCCTTGATGTTGACTAATACATCCAAGACACTTTTACCTCAACTCTTCTGATTCTGTTGTATAGTGAGTTGTACCTTATATTGTGGTGAGCCATATCTTCATTTTAGTGAGTTGTGAATTATGTGCTTGTTCCTATCAACATATGAATGCTATAGAGTCGTGTCTTATAATGTAATGAGCTAAGGGTTGTATGTAGTGAGCCTTGATAAAAATCTGGTGAGCTGTACATTATGTGCTAGTGGCTGTCAACATATGCATGCTCCAGTGAGTTATGCCCTATATTTTAGTTAGCCATGGCTTAAATATAGTGAGCCATGACAAAACTATAGTGAGCTGTGAATAATATGCTAGTTCCTATCAACATATGCATCCTATAGTGACATCTGTCTTATAATATAGTGAGTTGTACTGTACATCCTAGTGTGCCATACTTAGTGAGCGAAGGCTTATATGCAGTGAGCCATGACAAAAATCTAGTGAGCTGTATATTATGTGCTAGTGGCTGTCAACATATGCATGCTCCAGTGAGTTGTTCCCTATATTTTAGTGAGCTATGGCTTGAATATAGTGAGCCATGACAAAACTATAGTGAGCTGTGAATAATATGCTAGTTCCTATCAACATATGCATCCTATAGTGACATCTGTCTTATAATATAGTGAGTTGTACTTTACATCCTAGTGTGCCATACTTAGTGAGCGAAGGCTTGTATGCAGTGAGCCATGACAAAAATCTAGTGAGCTGTATATTATGTGCTAGTGGCTGTCAACATATGCATGCTCCAGTGAGTTGTTCCCTATATTTTCGTGAGCTATGGCTTGAATATAGTGAGCCATGACAAAACTGTAGTGAGCTATGAATAATATGCTAGTTCCTGTCGACATATGCATCCTATAGTGACTTTTGCCTTATAATGTAGTGAGCTGTACTTTACATCGTAGTGTGCCATACCTTAAATTTAGAGAGTGGAACCATACATTACAGTGTGCAATCTAGAACTCCAATCTCTTTTCATATACTGCTTCACATGTGGACTGAGTTGTATCTTATATTATAATGAGCCATGATATATTGGTACTGAGCTGTATCTTTTATTCTAGTGTGCTATCACATTTCTTGTAATGTTAACATTATATTTAATACTATTTGATAGATCAAAGACAAAAGGGTTAATCACAAGCCCTCAAGACATCATTATGAAGGTTGTCAGAGAATCTCATCTGAGCAAGTGAACATTAGGTGATTACCACTTGAAATATATGAAAAAACACACAGAGTATAGTCCACTACGCTAACATTATCTTTTCCTTTTTTATTAAAGCCCAAATAATCAAAATAAAACAAATGAAACAAGTTAAGGAATACAAGATGATATTACTCACATGTCAGGCCAAGGTATGTTTACATTATGTAAGTTTATATGTAATCATCTGAATTCCATATGAAGTGAGCAGGGGAAATTGTATTCAAAGCACCTCTACATTATATTCTATGTTAATACCTATGAAATAGTGAGCGCTGACATATGGGTTGGTGAGCTAATACAAATGTCTAGTGAGCTGACCTGCAAATGTAATGAGCAGACTACTATATTTTATGAGTTGACCTGCAATTATAGTGAGCAGACACCTATATCTACTGAGCTTACCTATAATTGTAGTGAGCAGACAACTATGTTTAGTGAGCTCACATATAATTCTGGTGAGCAGACAACTATGTTTAGTGAGCTTACCTATAATTTTGGTGAGCGGACAGTTTATTTTAATGAGCTGACCTATAATTCTAGTGAGCAGATAGTTCATTTCAGTGAGCTGAAATATATATATTAAGACCCACATTACATTAAACATTACACATTTATTTAGTTGTACATCTTCTTCACTTATACAAAATATCATGAACAGCTGCAGAAGAAGAAACCAAGGAAGCTCAACCAAAACATTAGTAAACCCTATCCACAGCAAGGGAAACATTATATTAGTGAGCCAATAAATTTTTTAAAGTGCGCAGACACGCTATAATAGTGAGCATATTACCCTTGAATGTTAGCAGCTTCAGAAATAGGATTCAATCGATTGCTAGGAATCATATCCCCATTTATTTTCCTCAACCTTTCATCAAAAATAAAGCTAAAAATCCTATACATTTCATTAAAGTCTACCGCTGGATTAAATGCAACTGGTGCATTGGATGAACCTGCAGCAACAATCTAAACCACCATGGCAAAAACGTATTTGTAGTGAGCATATATATACACTTAGTGAGCCAACATATAAATATAGTAAGTGCAACGTGTAAGAGTAACAGTGTGAGAATTGAAAATGTAGTGAACCAATACAAACTTCTAGTGAGCGGAGCCCATATATTAGTGAGCGTATCAAAACATTTGGCGAGCTAAAAACACATATTAATTCTACTAGTATTAGTAGCAAACTCAGAAAACTTCAAAACTATATTACTATAAGAAACATAGCTTATTCAATCAGATTATCAATAGAATTTTACCTGATCTTGAGACTTATCTTCTCCATTTCTTAAAGAAAACCTTGCCTTCCTTGATCTAATAATGTTTGATATCTTCTCTAATGTACTCTTCCTCCTTACATTCCTTTCACCTTTCTTCCTCGAACCTTTAGGGTTACTAATGATTTTGTTACCACCACTAGACTGTTGAGCATTTTCGGTGTCAGAAACATAAACAGAACCCATAACAACACCAACATCACCTTTCAGCTTGGCAAAGGCTTCTTCATATAACTTTCTTACTTGACTATTTAATTCACTTACAAGAAGCAAAGCCTTAAACTACCTATGCCTCTGAACCCTCCATATGGAACCTGGGAACACTAAATGCATTACTACTTACAGGTTCTTTTACAACCCGTAGGGGTCTTGCTAGCCTAGTCTATCGTTTCAAAATATATTGATCAGGGACTTTACGTACACAATGAACATTGAAAATATGCAAGCAGTGGTAGCAGAGAATACCACTCTCACCGTACTTTTTATAAAAACAATATTATGGTTTGGTAGATTAAACGTAACCACAAACCCAAACTTCTTCGAAAGGCAATTCTCATATACAACATATATATTCACTGTACCATATGGGGTTTCACTTGAGCTAAGACGATCTTGACAGCACCCTTCTCCTTTAATGTACTCATTCTCAAACACTTTGTACAAGTTGTTCGTATAGATCTTTGAAGCATGCTGCAAAATATTAACATGTGGCGAGTACATCTCGGGAAATCCATCCTCATTTTTCACATTCTCATCCTTCTCCTTAATCCTCCACTCGATAACAACGTTATAGAATATATTGTAAAAATCAAACAACCCATAATTGGCATTGACTCTCTTTGACAAAGAAGCATTTGTCGACTCATTTCTTTATGACGATAAAATGCCACCAGAGAAAACATCCTTACAATAGGTTGGACACCATTTTCCTTTCAACCGACACAATGTAACCAACCAAGCATTTTCAGCACAATTATACTCTTCAACCAGCCTAACACACAAAACCAGTTATCAAAAAATAATAAATTAGTGAGCAGAAAATGTAACCAAGGTGAGTAGAAGGTATAGTCTAATGAGCAAAAACATATAACCTGGGTGAGCAGACACTAAAAAATAGTGTGTATAAAGCAATAACTTGGTGAGCACATTAAAAAACAGCAAACAGAGACAGGGCCTACCTTTGCCAACAAAAGTTAAACTCTGCTTCTGTATCACATCTCATCAAAACATGGTCAAACTTATCAACAAATCCACCCAATACTCTAAGATGACCAATATTCTTTTTTGAATTCTCCAAGATGTGCGAAGTACACAATCTATGCTTTGCTAAAGGGAACACCCTTTTCAATAGCATTTACCATAGAAAATACTTAGTCCGTCATCATAGTTTTCGGTTGAACATTACCCATAGCTTCTAAGAATGTTTTAAATAACCACACAAAGCTCTCAAACTTCTCATTCATAAAAAACCCACATCCCACCATAACATTCTTCGCATGATGATTCATACAAACAAAAGGTGCACATATCGTCTCATAATGATTGGTCCTATATGTCGTGTCAAATGCAAGGAAATCACCAAAAAACAAGTAATCACTTTTTATTTGTGAATCTCTCCAAAAGAAGCACATCAAACAATCGTCCTCGTCCAATTTAAACTTATAAAAAAAATCTTGTTCATTAGCACATCAAGCTTCTGAGACACACATCAAATGATTGGCATTGCCCCCATCTAAAGTGCTCTTGACTTCATTTACAACACTATTGTACGCATCCCTCTCACTAAAACTAAGTGATGGTGAACCCCCAGCCTCATTTCTTAGAAGTCGATACGTATGTGAAACTTTCACACCATTTCTTCTCATCTTTTGGAAAAAGTTCACATGAGCTTTCTCGACTTTTTTTATGTGACCTCAACTTATACACCTCATCTTCTAAAAGCAATTCATGATTATGAACCATTTCATGCTTCTTATAAACCCATTCCCCATTTGGTTCAATGTAAAATATAGCTCTAACTTTACAATTACACCTCTGGCTCCGTTTTATAAATGTGTTGTCTTTTTTCCCAGGACACCTTTTAACACCTTGTTTGCTGCAACAGAACTCCCTTGAACGAACCTCTTGTGAACCCTCTCTCCTTTGCAACTTGTCACACCTAATGGAAAAACCCTTACGGAAAGCATACTCGTTGTATACCTCAAATACTGCATCTAGAGAACTGACTCTTTTACCAATCAGCTCTGATGCTTCACATTCCTTCACTTCAACAACACATTCATCATCATCTACACATTTCTCCTTATCAATCACAACATAGTTAGATATGCCACCAACACCATTAGCATCATCAGAAGCCACACCTTTGCCCTTTGAACCACCAGTAGGATTACAGAGAATCCTAACATAATCATCAACATCAACTGCCTCAGCAACACAACGATCTAATATAGATGTGTAAAACGAAATATCATCTGTCAAAAAAAAAAAATTATTTTTGTGGTGAGTTATAATATAAAATTGGTGAGCACAGGCTTCATTCAAGTGAGCCAAATGCTTGTCCTAGTGAGTACAGAATGCTATGTAGTGTAGTCAAAGGCAACATATTCTGTTCCATGATAGGCATAAGATTGAATATAGTAATTATATTTTGTGAGCACATAAACTGATAAATGATTCATGCATACAATTTGAATCTTAGTGAGCTAAACTTATTTCGTTAGTGAGCCAACGACTATATTTAGTGGGCACATAACACATATTGGTGAGTTGTTATTTCTCATATGTACATAGCAACAATAAAAGTATCATATGGAAAAACAACCATAATATTTGTGGTGAGCTATAATGCAAAATCGATGAGCACACAGTTCAATCCTGGTGATCCAAATGTTTCTTTTAGTGAGCAAAAAACTACTTTGTAGTACAAGGTAACATATTCTTTTTAGTGAGCTAAATATATACCATCAGTGAGTCAACGACTATATTTAGTGAGCATACAACTCATAACGGTAAGCAATCGTTCTCATATGTCAGCAACCAAAATTCACATAATATTCAACAATTAAACCAAAAAACCATTATACACTTGTATCGTAACCGGAATTAACACAAAATACAACTAAAAATACCAATCAAACATTCTGCCAAAATACAGAACAACAAATCGCAAAATCACCAACTCAAGAACAATTGCATTATAATGTCAGATCACGACAATACAACAATGAATGCAAACCAGTTCAAACAACTCGAAATTAACTAATTCAAAAACCCACACATACAATTTCAAAACACAAACACAAAAGCAGAGATCCAAAAAAACGATATCAAACCTGACGATGAAATCGCGTTTGATGAAGATTCAATATCAATAGCAACGTTAAGATCAAACTCAACCATTTAGTAATTGCAGAATACTAAAGCAATTGCAATAGCGATCAAAAATCAGTGCGGGAATAAGAGAGAATGGAAACAGCAAATAGCAAGTTCAAAAATTGAGAACAATGAATTTTTTTCTTTAAGATGTAGTTGCTGCTGAACCGCTTTATGGTGGGACCGGGTGGAGAAATGAAATGTCCACCTGGTTGTAAGTAATAAAATGCGAGTTTTACTTGTCAACAAAAACATGTGACAGCCACCTTTGGTGTCAAGAAGAAACCCATCACGAATTGTAGTGTGAGGATCCATGTCTTTTCTCTTTATTCGCATGTATTTGTCATGCAGGAACTTTTTTTCCCACACAAATAGTGTACTAGCATACTTGTGTGTCTCTTGCAAAAACATATTCCTAAGAGTATGATATAGGATTTGATAAAACTGAGTATTTTCTCAGATAATGGGTATTCCATGGTGATTCTAATAGTGGTTATGTTTTATTGTTCAACCATGTTTTATTTGGTCTCATCATTTTATTAGGATATGGGCTCCTAGTTATATCAAATTTTCATTTTCCAAACTTCATAGAAAAACCTATTTTTTGTTGAGGAAACTGCCCTTCTAGAATGGAAATTTATTGCAATGTGCAATACTTAGTTAACCTCTTGCTTTTGGTAACTTGGTTAATCTCTTAGTTTTCCATGTCTTTGTGGGAAGTTGTATTGTTGCTCTTTTAAAATTAGTTTCTAATGTATTGATAACATCTATAGGTTGTGGCCTCATCTTTTTTCCCATCCTTTTTAATTTTTTTTGGATAGGTTGAGATACTCTCCCTAGTTCAGACTTCTGAAAATATCTAGTTTTAGGGGAGAATGACACCACAAAAAAGATGATGAGGTCAAGATTAATGCATCCTTACCCTTTCTTGCAGAGGACTAGCAAAGAGGGGTTTTTTTTGAAATGATAACTTAAAGAAAATAATATTGAAAATTGGAAAGTAGTGAAAGAGCTGAATGAAACGAAAGTGCTAAGCAAATACAAAAGCAATTTGGAGATGGTACAACTGGTTGGCGAGGGAGAAGAGGATATTAATGAAATGTAATAGAGACATGTATAAGCACTTGTAGTTGATGACAAAAATATTTAGGCGGTGAAGATTGCATTTTGACATCCTAATTTCTTGTCTATTAAGGACAATAGTTTTGATGAATTTGTACGTCATAGATTCTCATATTTCTCTAAGTTTATAAGCACAAAACTTTTTTTCCCCAAAAACTATAGCTATTTTTTTTGGTTATATGCAAGGAATTGTAGCTTACATTCCCTCCTAGCAAAAAAATTTGAACTTTTGAATTCTATGTTCTTACCATTTTAATGTGGCTTTTGAAGACCCTCTATTTGTGAGAAACATCAATGCCACTAGGATTGCTTCGGTACATAAGGAAGGAATTCCCCTATGAAGTTGGTTGATTATAAGGGCTATCATTTTCTCTATATGATTGTAAGCCAAACTGGCAACAAGTCTACATTATAATTGTTTGGTATTTTCCTCCCTTTTTGCAGGTGAAATTTCACTTTGAATTTTGTACTAAAATTTTCCTTGCACAAGTTTACTTGCAAGAATTCCTTAGGAGGATACATTTTGAAAATGCCTAAAGTATAACTAAATACCTCTAAACACGCTAATAATCATTCTCTCATAATATTTACATTGCTTGGAGACAATCTATTATAGGTAAAATTTTTGGATAATGTATCATAAGAGACAGATGTTAAAATCTTTTGGTGAGTAATAGGCAATAGAGGTTGGTACTCATGTTTCTGGAATTTTTCCCCAAAATATGTGAAGTATTTTTAGAACATTTTATTTTATCTTAGGATGACATTTTTCCGAGAATTTTAACATCGTTATGAAAGTTACTACTCTTAAAATTCTATTTGGAATAAGAGTATTGTTAGAGATAAGAAGGGATAGCCCGAAGGGTAAGACAATTCTCGTATAAAAAATAGGAGTTGTGCCTATGATAGACATCTCCGAGCATGAGAGAGGGCTCCTCTTGGCCACTGTTGGGTCTTGAGTGATAGTGTGACATTGGGCTATTTGTGGATGTGGCATAGGTACCATAAATCCCAGGTAGGGGGAGAGTGTGTCGAGAGGACAAATAAATTCATGAGAGTGGGGGCGACTCAAGTATTAGTTAGGTGAGTGTGAATGCCATAGTGTTGTCAGTGCGCTCAATTATAAGATATCTCTTCTAGTATAGTGGATGCATTTGTTGTTACCAAATCATGGTTTTTCCTTCAATAGGGAGGGGTGTACCAACCGTACACACACACATACATATATATATATACACACACACGTATATATGTATATGTGTATGCATATATATATATATATATATATATATA
>JAKOGI010003994.1:0-36326 GCA_029747015.1 Carnegiea gigantea
TTGGAATCGTAGCATTTGGACGTCATTTGCCTCCTGAACAAACCAGAAAACCAAAACCGTGCATTTTGCAGTGCAATCCGGACAGGTTCAAGAGATGAACTGTTTTAAGTAACCAATTGAATTCCAAATGATATGAAACCAATTGGACTTAAAAGCTGACATCCTGAACTTGATAATCATCCAAAAAACGGGCACCAAAATGTGCTTTAGGCCGATGTAATAAGATAACAAAAACTGGGTAAAAATCTAGATGAGAACCCGGGTGCATCACCTTGTGTGTTTTCCATCAAGTGACTCATGGCCGTGACTTTGGAGTTGATTTCTTGATTATTTTGGATCAATGAAACATTATTAGACCTTGAGGATGGACCTCCACCATTCTCCCCTTGTTGGGAAGATTTGATCCTCAAATCAGAAAGGTAACCATCTGCTTCATAAGGGCTTAAATCAGCAACATTAAACGTGCTGATACTCCATAATCTCCTGGTAACTCCACCTTATAAGCATTATTGTTAATCTTCTCCAAAATCTCGAATGGACCATTCGCTCTAGGCATCAATTTAGTTTTCCTTTTGGAAGGAAAACGTTCTTTACGGAGATGAATCCAAACCAAATCACCTGGCTTAAAAGGCTTCTCTCTTTTGTGCTTGTTAGCTTGGGCCGTGTATGAAAGTGTAGTTTTCTCAATCTTGGCCTTTACTAACTCATGCAACTTCTGGATTTCTTTCACCCTAGTAGCGGCATCCGCACTTGGCTTTTGATCTAATGGTCGAGGAACAAGATCAAGTGGACTTAGGGGATCAATCCCATAGACCACTTTAAAGGGTGATAGACCAGTAGCCTTGCTTGGAGTCCTATTGTAAGCAAACTCAGCATGTGGAAGTAACAGATCCCAAGCTTTTGTGTGGTTTTTAATCAAGACCCTTAATAGAGTACCAAGGGTTTGATTAGTAACCTCGGTTTGCCCATCTGTTTGTGGATGACAAGTGGTACTGTATTTGAGTTTGGTACCCAACTTTTTCCACAAAGTAATCCAAAAGTGACTTAGGAACTTGGTATCTCGATCTGAGACGATGGAACGAGGAATTCCATGAAGTCTCATGACCTCCTTGAAATATAGCTCAGCAACATGAGTGGCATCATTAGTCTTGTTGCAGGGAATGAAATGAGCCATCTTCGAAAATCGATCTACAACCACAAAGATAGAATCTTTATTCCTTTGCGTTTTTGGTAAACCAAGTATGAAATCCATACTAACATCTACCCATGGCAATATAGGAATAGGAAGTGGCGTGTATAATCCCTAAGGGAGCGAATGACTCTTCGCTATCTGACACGTACTGCACCTTCTAATGATGTCTTGAACGTCTTTCTCCATGCCTGGCCAATAATAATGTTCCCTAAGCATGATTAGGGTCTTGTCTTCGCCAAAATGACCAGCTAAAGATCAAGCATGGACTTCTCGGATCAACAACTCACGAGTGCTGCATTTGGGGACACATAACCGAGCACCTTTAAAGAGAAACTCTTCTTGAATTAAGAAATCCCCTTTGGGATGTTTAGTACACTCAGAGTATAACACCCCAAAATCTTCATCATCATGGTATAAAGCCTTTAGATGCTCAAATCCAAGGATACAAGCATCTAATTGGAACATCAATAGATAACGCCGAGAAAGGGCATCGGCGCCTTGATTTAACTTGCCGGACTTATGCTTGATAGTAAAGTGAAAGGACTGCAAGAACTCAACCCATTTAGCATGGCGTGAGTTTAACTTATGTTGGCCTTGAATATACTTCAAAGCCTCATGATCTGAGTGCAGAATGAACTCACTGGCAATCAAATAATGGTTCCAATGTTCTAGGCATCGAACGATGGCATAGAACTCCTTGTCATAAGTTGAATATCTATTCCTGGTATCACATAACTTCTCACTGAAGAAGGCCAAAGGGTCCTTCTTGAGTAAGAATGCCTCCAATACCAACTCCAGAAGCATCGCATTCAACTTCAAAGACCTTCTCAAAACATGGTAGAGCTAAAACCGGTGCTTGAGTTAGCCTCTCTTTCACTTCTTCAAAGGCCGCTTGGGCTTTAGGATTCCAAGTGAACGAGGAACCCTTGAGAACTTTAGTCATAGGAGCTAGAATAGTGCTGAAATTGCGTATGAATCTCCTATAGAAAGAAGCCAATCCATGAAAGCTTCGAACATCATGAATACTTTTAGGAACAGGCCAAGTCCGAACTTGCTTTCATCCGCCTTAATACCATTTTCAGAAACAATATAACCTAAGAAGGTAACCTCATGAGTAAAGAAGGTACACTTCTTTAGGTTCCCAAATAACTTCTCCTTTTCAAGAACGAGCATCACCTGAGTTAAGTGATCTTGATGTTCTTGCTCATTCTTACTGAACACCAATATATCATCGAAGTAAACGACCACAAATTTGCCCAAGTATGGCCAAAATACTTGATTCATCAACCTCATAAACGTACTAGGGGCATTGGAAAGACCGAAAGGCATGACTAACCATTCATATAATCCGCCCTTAGTCTTGAAGGAAGTTTTCCACTCATCGCCCTCCCTAATACGAATCTGATAATAACCACTCCTTAAATCAATCTTGCTAAACACCTTAGAGCCATGTAACTCATCCAACATATCTTCAAGCCTAGGTATAGGGTACCTATACTTGATAGTGATCTTGTTTATGGCCTTACTATCAACACACATCCTCATACTACCATCTTTTTTCGGAACCAAAAGAGCAGGAACAGCACACGGACTTAAGGATTCTCGTACCAATCCCTTAAATATCAGTTCTTCAACTTGACGCTGAATCTCTTGAGTTTCTTTGGGATTTATCCTGTAGGCTGGTTTATTAGGTAGAATGGATTCTGGGATAAGGTCAATATGATGTTGAATATCACGCTTTGGGGGTAAACCCGAAGGTATCTCATCTGGAAATAGGTGACTGAACTGATTCAATATGACCTTGGCTATGGGATGGGATGGAAGTGGTGTTTCTTGCTCATCTTGTACTTGCAATATCCATTCTTTCAAGGCCTTGAACTCATGTTGAGAGGCTTTTAAAAGTGGTTCAACATATGTCAAAAGCAAGTCAGATTGATTTTGGCTTTTTTGTGGTTTCATTTTGTGGAGTTCGGATGGTGACATAGGATTCAGGGTAATCTTCTTGCCATCTTTGATAAAAGAATAAGTATTAAGATAACCATTATGCATAACCTTCCTGTCATACATCCATAGTCATCCTAACAGAATATGACAAGCATCCATGGGGATAACATCACACCAAAGTTCATCTTGGTAGTTCTTACCAAGAGAGAATGATATCAAGCAACGAGAGTTAACTTGTAATCCCTTGCCTTGATTTAACCATTGAATGTTGTATGGGTGTGGGTGTGCCGTGGACTGAAGGTTCAGTTTCTCAATCATGCTTAATGAAACAACGTTGGCACAACTTCCTCCATCGATGATTAACGAGCACACTTTGCCTTGGACTGTACACCGTGAGTGAAAGATGTTCTCACGTTGTTCATCCTTAGCAACTCATTGATTGCTCAATACCCTTCGAATTACTAGCATCTCACCTTCATCTGCGTTTTCCACAAACTCCTCCTGATCATCTTCATGATCGCTCTCAGCAAAATGAAGGTTGTGTGCTTATGTGGCTGCTTGAACACCAAAATCAATCTTGCTAAACTTTCCCCTTCTTTCTCCTCGGCAAATTCTCCCTCTATGGCTTCCCATTCAGCTAAGGTGACTAATTTTCGACTCGGACAATCAGAAGCAGTATGTCCTAATCCTTGGCAATTGTAACACCTTCTTTGGCTTACGGGGTATGGGTTTGGACGTGAGGGGTTTGGTGGTGGTGGCCTTTGAGGAGCTTGGTTCTTTTGTGGGTTAGTGATGGGGATCAGCCCCAAGGGGTTCTTCTAGCTCAAGAGGTCATAAAGGCTTTCCAAGGACTAGAAATCAATCAAGAGATGATCACTTGCATTCTATCTTCCAAAATCGGTTAGAGCTACTTGTTTTTGCTTGGTTTGGTTTTCTATCTTTCCCATCTTTTATCTTCATTCTTGGCATCACCTAGGCTACATACATCATCTTGGTATCAGAGCTTAGGCTACCCTCTTGGCCAAGCTTCCACCCTAAACACATTTCTCAAACACAAACCACAAAAACGGCCTTTCTTCACCCGCACTGGACAGCATTTTGGCACGGCCTACCCGTGCTTAAGGGCACGACCGTGCCACTGTCTTTCCAGCCACTTTTCACCTTTTGACAGCAAGTTGGCACGGCCTACCCGTGCCTGAAGGCACGACCGTGCCACCTCCTTTTCAGCCTATTTTCGTTCTTTTCGTTCACAAAGCTTACACATCATGTCCTCTAGCCGTACTTCCGAACAAATAGCCGAGCAGGCCTTGAGAGAAAAGGCCGAAATGGAAGCTAGAGTTAAGTATTTGCAATCCCAACTTCAAAAACTCATGAAGGAAAGGAGAGACAACTTGAGGGATTCACCTATTCCAAGTGAATCTAGTGACCCGGGTGAAAGTGATTCGGATTTCAACCCTTTTGGGTCACAAGGAAGAGCTAGTAGAGGATCAAGGAGACAAGAAAGCCATCAAGGAGGTGGATTCAACGACTTCAAAGTTGACATCCCCGAGTTTGAAGGCAAGCTTGATCCGGACGATTTCTTGGATTGGCTACAAACCGTGGAGAGGGTGTTCGACTACAAGGACATCCCGGATGAAAAGAAGGTAAAACTAGTTGCCCTTAAACTTAGAAAGTATGCTTCTACTTGGTGGGCTAATTTTTTATCTAAGAGGGCCAAGAAAGGGAAGGGGAAGATTAAAACTTGGAGGAAAATGAAAGAAAAACTCAAAGAGAAGTTCCTTCCATCTCACTACCTTCAAGAGAACTTTTCTAGACTTCACCATTTGAGACAAGGGTCTTTAAGCGTGGAGGAATATACAAGGGAGTTTGAGCAATTGATCATAAAATGTGACCTTAAAGAGGATGAGGAACAAACTTTGGTGAGGTATCTTTGTGGGTTGGATGAGAAGATAGCCCATGTAGTGGAGTTGCACCCATACACCACCCTTGATGAGTTAAGTTCTCTAGCTCACAAGGTGGAACTACAAAAGAAGACTAAGGGAAAGAGTGAAGCCTTTAAACCACAAAATCGTGCCTACGCTCCTCAAAGGCCTTCATACACCACGCCAAAGCCCTTTAACGCTCCAAACCCGAAACCTCCTCCCTCTTCGGTCCCCAAAACAGCCCCTCAAATGTCCACAAAACCAAAGGAGACAAGGAGGTGCTTTAGGTGCCAAGGCCTTGGACATATTGCATCCGAATGTCCAAACAAGAGAGTGGTCACCCTAGCTGAGTACCAAGCATCTTTTGAAGAAGAAATGGAAGAAGAAAAGGTGACTACCTTTCGACTAGGACAATCAGCTAAGGTGACTACCTTTCGACTAGGACAATCAGAAGCAATATGTCCTAAGCCTTGGCACTTGTAACACCTTCTTTGGCTTACAGGGGATGGGTTTGGACGTGGGGGGTTTGGTGGTGGTGGCCTTTGAGGAGCTTGGTTCTTTTGTGGGTTAGATGGGAAAGGGGTAGATGATTTAGGCTGAGGTGTGGTACTCCCCTTGTTTAAGGGTTGCCCACGGTTTGATGCAGAATAAGGCTTGAATAAATCACGAACATTCATCCTAGACTTTCTTTGTTGCTCCACCTTGTGTGCTAGGACACACACTTCGTCAAAGGTGGCATAAGCTTGCAACTCAACCACGTTGGCTATCCTAGGATCAAGCCCTCCTAGGTAACGAACCATGGTCTGCTCTTCAGGCTCATGAATGTCACACTTAATCATGAGTTTCTCAAACTCACGTGTGTATTCTTCTACATTCATTTTGCCTTGAGTAAGATGGTGAAAGAGCATGTAGTTGTTTTGGACATAAGTAGACGGCAAGAACTGTGCCTTCATCTTAGATTTCAACTTGTCCCAAGTATTGATCTTGCTCTTTCTTTCTCTAGTTCTCTTAGCATTAAGGTTTGTCCACCATAAGGAGGCATATTTCCTCAGTCTAAGAGCAACCAATTTCACCTTCCGATCCTCTGGAACCTCCTTGTACTCGAAAATCCGCTCAACAGTTTGTAACCATTCAAGGAACTCATCTGGGTCAAGCTTACCCTCAAACTCAGGAACTTCAACTTTGAAATCATTTGAGTTGAAAGTAGGCCGTGCTTTTCTTCTCGTCCTTTTGAATGGTACATCATCTTCAGAGAAAGATAGCTCATTGCTAGCTTCCTCTTCTCCTCCATAACGTGTTCCAATTCATTCACTATCTTCTGGAAGCTTTTCTTTTTGTTTCATGTGGTTTCCAAGCTGTTTTCTCAAGTACTCATTTCGAGCCTTAAGTTCTTGATTGGATACAGAGATTTCATGCATCTGCTTGGCCATTGCTTCAAGTTTCTCTTCCACGGTCATGCATGTACTCATTGTGCTCGCAAGAATGAACGCCTTGATTGTGTTTGAACTAATTTCAGAGATAGACTGGGAATGGCGTGGGGTTCAGGCAAGGATCTGAACTTGCTCTGATACCAAAATTGATGTAAGTCTCAAGGGAAAGAAGCAACCCAAGTTACTCACGTCAAGGGATACTAGAAAACAAACAAACACTCACGGCCAGGGGGGGCGCGGTCGTGCTTGAAGGCACGGGGGAACCGTGCCAACTTGCTGCCTAGCTCGCCTAGGAAGTTCCTTCTTCACGGTTTGAGGTAGCTTTGAAGATTAATGGAAGTTTGATGCAATTAGCTTTGTCATGGTCTTGATTTTGTGTGGAAATGAGTAAACAAAGGAGTAAAGGATGTGAGGAAAGAAAAGGAGGATTCAAAACACTAAGAAGATCAAGAGGGAGCTCATGGTTTGAGAGGAGAGAAACCAAGAGCTAGCTTAAGAACTTCAAGTGTGTTAATGAATTTTGGATAGTTCTAAGCTAGATGATTAGACAAGATACACCACTGATCACTTAGCTTAGGGCCCTTAATCTTGGATTAGGATAAGATACACCACCAAATCAAAGATCAAGACTCACTTGGTCACCACCTTAATTGGCCACAATTAAGGATAAGCAAGTTAAGTGTTTAAGAAATCACAAGACACAAGGTCTTTACTCTCAACTGAATTATCAACTCTATATTCTTTAAATGAACATACAAGGCTTTTATATGGCCTTGAGAGTACACGAATGAGCTTTCCTTCCTAGGGAGGAAAGTCATTAAGCTTGCTGATCACTACCTAGCACACGGTTTAATCTAATACAAACCAAAGCTGAAAGTTTACATTACAAAGCGCTTAATTTATCTTCCTAAGCCTTTTCCTTTGCACTAAGGAATGTAAATGACTCAATTTCCCAACTAGGAAGGCAAGAGTGCACGGCTAGCCACCTCAAAAGGACTGAAAAATGCATGTGTGCCATGTCATGCTTGAGTGGTCGAATGAGAGCTTGCAAAATGGTGGTGTTTCACTTGCTCCACGTGTCTCTCTCACAAGTAGCTGAGTGGTGTTTCATCAAGCAGCTCAAAATGACCTAGTTGGCAGTCTTCCAAGGCTAAGTAACCGGGTGTCAGTCAGCCGGTTTCTACCTCAACTTGCAACGCATGTTTGACACCTCAAATGATGACTAATTGCTACGTTTCTTGCATGGTTGGAAACCTCAAGATGTCTAGTTTGCCCTACAATTGGAATCGTAGCATTTGGACGTCGTTTGCCCCATGAACAAACCAGAAAACTAAAACCGTACATTTTGCAGTGCAATCCGGACAGGTTCAAGAGATGAACTGTTTTAAGTAACCAATTGAATTCCAAATGATATGAAACCAATTGGACTTAAAAGCTAACATCCTGAACTTGATAATCATCCAAAAAAACGGGCACCAAAATGTGCTTTAGGCCGATGTAATAAGATAACAAAAACTGGGTAAAAATCTAGATGAGAACCCGGCTGCATCACCTTGTGCGTTTTCCATCAAGTGACTCATGGCCGTGACTTTGGAGTTGATTTCTTGATTATTTTGGATCAATGAAACATTATTAGACCTTGAGGATGGACCTCCATCAATCTTCTTCCTTTTCCTCTTCTTTCTCCTCCGCAAATTCTCCCTCTATGGCTTCCCATTCAGCTAAGGTGACTACCTTTCGACTAGGACAATCAGAAGTAATATGTCCTAAGCCTTGGCACTTGTAACACCTTCTTTGGCTTACGGGGTATGGGTTTGGACGTGGGGGGTTTGGTGGTGGTGGCCTTTGAGGAGCTTGGTTCTTTTGTGGGGTAGATGGGAAAGGGGTAGATGATTTAGGCTGAGGTGTGGTACTCCCCTTGTTTAAGGGTTGCCCACTGTTTGGTGTAGAATAGGGCTTGAATGAATCACGAACATTCATCCTAGACTTTCTTTGTTGCTCCACCTTGTGTGCTAGGACACACACTTCGTCAAAGGTGGCATAAGCTTACAACTCAACCACGTTGGCTATCCTAGGATCAAGCCCTCCTAGGTAACGAACCATGGTCTGCTCTTCAGGCTTATGAATGTCACATTTGATCATGAGTTTCTCAAACTCACGAGTTTATTCTTCAACACTCATCTTGCCTTGATTCAAATGGTGAAAGAGCATGTATTGATCTTGGACATACGTGGAAGGCAAAAATTGTGCCTTCATCTTGGCTTTCATCTTGTCCCAAGTAGCAATCTTACTCTTCCTCTCCCTAGTTCTCTTAGCATTAAGGTTTGTCTACCACAAGGAGGCATATTTCCTTAGTCTAAGAGCAACTATCTTGACTTTCTTATCCTCCGGAATCTCCTCAAACTCAAAGATACATTCCACTGTTTGTAACCATTCAATGAACTCATCAGGATCTAGCTTACCCTCAAACTCAGGAATTTCAACCTTGAATTCATTAGAGTTGAAAGTAGGCCGTGTTCTTCTTTGTGTTCTTTCGAATGGTACATCCTCATCAGAGAATGATAGCGCATTGCTAGCTTCCTCTTCATGGCCATAATCTGTTCCAATTCGAATGCTTGGTGATTCTTGAAGTTTCTGCTTTTGTTTCATGTGGTTTCCAAGCTGTTTCCTCAAGTACTCATTTCGAGCCTTAAGTTCTTGATTACTCACACTTAGTTCTTGCATTTGCTTGGAAAGAACCTCAAGTTTTTCTTTCACAGACATGCTAGTACTCATTGTGATCGCAGGAATGAACGGTTTGTGCTTGACTGTGTTTGAAATGATTTCAGAGCTAAGCTGGGAATGGCGTGAGGTTCAGGCAAGGATCTGAACTTGCTCTGATTCCAAAATTGATGTAAGTCTCAAGGGAAAGAAGCAACCCAAGTTACTCATGTCAAGGAATACTAGAAAACAAACAAACACTCATGGCCAGGGGGGGCACGGTCGTGCTTGAAGGCACGGGAGGACCGTGCCAACTTGCTGCCTAGCTCGCCTAGGAAGTTCCTTCTTCACGGTTTGAGGTAGCTTTGCAGATTAATGGAAGTTTGATGCAATTAGCTTTGTCATGGTCTTGATTTTGTGTGGAAATGAGTAAACAAAGGAGTAAAGGATGTGAGGAAAGAAAAGGAGGATTCAAAACACTAAGAAGATCAAGAGGGAGATCACGGTTTGAGAGGAGAGAAACCAAGAGCTAGCTTAAGAACTTCAAGTGTGTTTAATGAATTTTGGATAGTTCTAAGCTAGATGATTAGATAAGATACACCACTAATCACTTAGCTTAGGGCCCTTAATCTTGGATTAGGGTAAGATACACCACCTAATCAAAGATTAAGACTCACTTGGTCACCACCTTAATCGGCCACAATTAAGGATAAGCAAGTTAAGTGTTTAAGAAATCACAAGACACAAGGTCTTTACTCTCAACTGAATTATCATGATGGAACCCCACCTAGTAACGACCTTGACCATGAAATAACTAGTCCAAGTCATCCAAAAACAAGGTCCCAAACCAAGAAGATGGCTCACCTTTGGCAAGGAATCGAAAACAGCACAAACGGGTTAACCGGTCAGCATAAGCCCGGTTTTGTGCATCTGATTTCCTAAGCCATATGATGGCTTAAGGCCAATATTTTTGCATTTTTGGAATCCTCAGGATGTTAGCTTTCAAGTCCAGGCATTGGTTTCAAATCATGCCACGAAGAAGATGGAGTATCAATGACATTTTCCCAACCGGTCAGAATCGGTCCAGTTCTGCGCGGTTAAAAGTTTAGGTGTGATTACCCTACTTAAACTTTGTTTAACCCTAATTTCTTGATTGGGGGGGTTTTTACACACCTTGAACTTCGCCCCCACGAGTAAAACCCAGATCATATCCCTTTTTGCTTGGGTTAAACTTAGTCTGAAAACCGGGTGAAACAAACTGGCCCTAACCCGGTTGACGTCACAGCAGCACTTTCCCTTCTCTAGAGGTTTTCCTTCTCTTCAGCTGAATGGGCACTCTCTTCTATGTTGGCACACGTCCAAGGCAACCTAGGGAAGGTCACAACCAATGCAAAAAGGGCTGCAAGAAGAATTGTCTCTTGATTCAAATTGGAAGACAAGGAAGGTGCTATCTTGCTTCCTATTGGCCAGCCGCAAAGGGGAGGTCACTTTTCGGCTGGGCACATGCCTTCCTTGCTGCATTTGAAGCTGAATGAGATTAAGGACAAGTTAATAATGTAGTAATCTTCATTTGTCTTGCTTTCCTTGATTCTTTAAGTGTATTTTGATTAGCATTAAGTATGTTTGTAACCGATTAACTCTAACCGTGGGAATTAGAGTTAATTAACACCTTTCCTCCCTAGGAGGGTAAGATGAGGTGTCTTCTAACTTGCTTGCTAAGTAGGAAAGGTTGTAAGGCAAGCAACAAAAGGGAAGGCACGGCCATAATGAAGGGCACTTCAGATTTTGTTCAAAGAAAACCGTAGAGAGCTTTTAAAGCTTCCTCACCAAATCCTTGCTTGCTTATCTTAGTTTAGGCCAAACTAAGTGGTATTCAAGTGAGTCTTAACCTTGATTAAGTGGTGATTTTGTATCTTAATCAAGATTAAGGGCCCTAAACTCAAAGGTTGGTGGTGATTACTGTATCCAATCCAAGAGTTTAGCTTATTTCTCTCCTTTGCTTCCTACCGGGTCATTAGCAAGATTGTTTGCTTAATTTTCCAAGGTATTCATCTCCCCCTACTGTGTTCTTCATTCCCCTTCCTTATTGATGTATATGTGGGTGGGCAAGTGAACCAAATCAAACTCCAACTCAAATAAGCCAAATTGGAAAGAGAAATGAAAGATGGATGAGATGGATGAAGAACTTCACTACACAAGAAAAAAGGGATAGAACAAGATCTTGTAATTGAGATAATCCTTCACGGAGCCACTCAATGACTTGACCTTGGGCTAATTCTCTTGTCTTAACCAAGGAATCACTCCAATTGGAAAAGATAGAGAACCTAGAACACCACTTGAATTAGCCAAATTCAAGATATAGAACTAGAAATTTTTGAGACACAAATGAGAATCACTCTCAAAGGTGCTTGTATTACTTTGGAAATCTCTTACAATGCTGAATGATTAGCTTCACATGCCCCTCCCCATTTATAGACTCAGCAAAAGACAATCAAAAGACTCAAATAACTCCTAACAATTAAAACTAGCTAATGAAAAGTCTAAGAAAAATGAAAAGACACATCATAAAAGGGGGTGGGGGATGTTACAAGGAATATTCTAGGATTTTTGCAGCTGATTACATCAATCTAGAAGCATCTAAAACGTGCACAATATCAGCCACACAAATATATGTACCCTAAGACTCTTCATATTCCCAGCATTAATCCTTGCAACTGCCTCAACTTCAACAGAGCATAACTTCCAGAATAATCGGCCAAATCACGCGTTCTTGGGCTTGTTAGAAAGCCCTGGAAGTCTATTTTCCATAATGGGCTTATTTGCTCAATTTGGATAAGCGGTTTGAAAGTTATGGCCCAAACAATGCACCTATCTCAGACTGGACTGGATCAGCACCACGTATCTTTGAGTGATATTTTGCCCAATCAAATGATGTCCAAATTAAACAAACTTGGGCTTATTTGAAAGCTGAAATCTTAAACTTCAAAACCATGTGGAGGCTCAAGTTGTGGGTCCACTTGAGCTTGTCCAAAAGTGGTCACAAAAAATCGGGTTCCGCAGGGATGAATTCAGCGCCAAATTTCCAGCAAAGCTTAACCTCTTTTTGACCTCTTCATAGTGTCGTGAGTCTTTGAACTCACTTAATAAGACCCAATAAGCACACTTCCAAGCATGATCTTCTTTGACCCTTTTCTTCTTTGAAATTGGTCTTGAATAAAAATGATGCATATGGAAATATGCATCATACTCCCCGGGTTGTTTTGAGGTTGTCCTCAAACTCAAAGGGTTGGCAAGCCTCTCAAGAAAGGGGTCGCGCTTACAATATGGGAGCTTTTGGGGAAGGAGGTCACAGGGCATCACCTCTAGAGAGATATAGAAGAGGGTTAGGGGAGGATGATAAAACGGGTCATACCTGGTGAGGAGAAGAGGCGGAAGTGGGAAATCTTCTTTGGGGGCAAGGGTTTGGGGAGGATGAATGAGGGTTAAGGCTTGTCGGTCCTTTTGTGGTTTGAAGGGTTGGGGAGGTTGAATGGGGGTTAAGGTGAATTCTTCTTGGGTCAAGAGTTGCTCAAACTTTTCAGCAACCCTACATGGCTTCATCACTTCAAGGTCTTTAACTACATGCTCTTCAATTCTTGGGGTTATGCTCAAATTCACTTCATTATCTTCTTGGCACCCTTCTTGGGTGAAGGATTGCTCAATTTTTTGCACAATCTCTTCTTGCTTCAACTCGGATCTTTGGGCCTCAAGTTCAAAGGTCTCTTCACCACCACAGTCACCAAAAACAAGAGGTAGGTCAACTAGGCTTGAAGCTTCCTCTCCTTGGATCTTTTCATCTTTGTTTGGCTTTTGAGAAAACTTCTCTAAGTGAAGTATTTCTTCTTTTTCCACCTTGAGTTCAATTTCTTCTTCAAGGCTTTCCTCCTGATCGTTCTCTTCTTCCACGGCTTTCCTTTCTGATGGAAGGTTGTAAGGAGAAGAACCAACTCACACTTGCCACAAAGTGAAATGCTTGAAAACAAGAAGAAGGAACACAACAATGGAAAGGAAAACAAGAGTTTGGATAATCAAGTGACCTTGCAAGTGATAATCCGAGGAGCCACCCTTGGAGAACACTTGGGCAATCTCTTTGTATCAACTAGTTACAGAATTTAATCACCTTCTAGTTGAGAGAAAGAGACTAGAGACCCACTTGAGTTGCCAAGCTCAAGATATAACACTAGGACTTTGTTTTTGAGAGAGTTTGAAAACTCACAACTTCATTCATTCAAAAGTGCTTACAAGTGAGAGCCCCATCTGGTTTTTATGCAAGTATGGCCGATCCCCCTCCCCTTCTAAGCAGCAAAATCAATAGCTAGGTACATTTGGGGAAGAGTTACACATCAAATCAACCAATGCTAGCTAAACACCTTACTACCTAGCTTAAGCTACTTCATTAGGGCCATAATGCCTCCTAAATGATGTGTCAAGCTTACAATGGTCCTAAAATGCAGCAAAGGTGAGTCATTAGGCAAGTGGGCAAGCAAAAACCAAGGGAAATCAGCCCCTTGTACCGACTAGAGACAAACCGGTTAAAAGGGTGTTTTCCTTGTCCTTTTGGCTGGATAATACCAACACAAGGGGGTGCTTTGGATGGGATTTGAACCCTTGACTTTATAAATATTTAAGTCCCCTTTCATGCTGCAAAATTTCAGAAAGAGTGGAGTTAAGTTGGTGGTCCAACTTTCTCCTTAATTCGGATGCTGCTGTTTTGGCGCCCAGCCTGCGCACTTGAAAAGATCTTGCTGATTGACTAACCAAACGACCTCCAAATCCTTTGCAACTTGTTTTATTGGATTCCTAACATCTTAAACTTAAAGGGGGGGGGAAAGGCAGTCATTCATCCCCTCACCTTCAAGTCCCAGAAGATGCACAAAACCGGGCCAATTTCCGGTTGAATCTGCCCATGTACTGTCCGAGTGCTCTATGACTTCTTTGACCACGGCATGGATATTCTTGACTTCCTTGGGGCTTGAGGGGTGTGTGGAGTTGCTGGTTGTGCATTTGGAGTTTGGTCATGATGGTCCCCATCATTCCCCCCAGCTTGAATGGAGTTTGACCTCAAACTCGGCAACTCTTCTTCTTCATCATAGTATGGGCTTAAATCAGCCACGTTGAAAGTGGCGGACACCCCATAGTCTCCGGGGAGGTCTATCTTGTATGCATTTGGGCCAATCTTCTCAAGGACTTCAAATGGCCCATCCGATCTTGGTAATAGCTTGGATTTCCGCTTGCTTGGGAATCTTTCTTTCCTTAAATGGACCCATACTAGTTCCCCGGGCTGGAAATGAGCTTCCCTCCTCTTCGTGTTGGCATAGAACTTAGCTTGCTCATTGAACTTTTCAATTTTTTCTCTCACCTTAGCATGAAGCTCTTGGACCTCCTTTGCTCTCTTTTCGGCTTCCCAACTAAATTTAGTGGGATTAGGAATGGGAACAAGATCAATGGGAGTCCGTGGGTTGTTGCCATACACAACTTGGAAGGGTGAGAGGCCCGTGGCCTTGCTTGGGGCTCGGTTGAATGCAAACTCCGCATGACAAAGGAGTTCATCCCAACTCTTAATGTTCTTCTTTACCAAGACCCTAAGTAATGTGCCCAAAGTGCGGTTTGTTACCTCGGTTTGGTCGTCCGTTTGGGGATGGCATGAGGTGCTGAATTTGAGACTAGTACCAAGCTTCCTCCATAATGTGAGCCAAAAATGACTCAAGAACTTAGTGTCACGATCGGACACCATACTCCTTGGTATTCCATGCAACCGCACAATCTCTTTGAAATAAATATTGGCCACTTGTGAAGCATCAAAGGTGGTGTGACATGCTACAAAGTGGGCCATCTTGGAGAATCTATCAACCACTACCATGATAGAGTCCTTGTGCCTTTGAGTTCTTGGTACCCCCGTGATGAAGTCCAAGCTAACATCTTCCCAAGGCCCTTGAGGAACCGGCAAGGGGGTGTAAAGACCTTGAGGCCGTATGTGATCCTTGGCAAGTAGAGCACCTTTTAATGAAGTGCTCCACATCTCTTGACATCTTGGGCCAAAAGTAATGCTCCTTAAGCATAGAACAAGTCTTCTCAATTCCAAAATGGCCGGCTAGAGCTCCCCCATAGAGTTCTTGAATCAAAAGCTCTCTAAACCCACATTTAGGAACGCAAAGTCGGTTTCCCTTGAAGAGGAATCCGTCCTCTAGGTGGAAAGGACCGTGGGCATGGCTAGAACACTTTTCAAGAATGGTCTTGAAGTCTTCATCTTGGGTATACATAGCCTTGATGCACTCAAACCCAAGTACCTTGGATTCAAGAGTAGAGAGCAAGAGATATCTTCTTGACAATGCATCGGCCCCTTTGTTCATTTGGCCGAATTTATGGTGGATCATAAAGTGAAAGGATTGCAAGAACTCTACCCACTTGGCATGTCGTGGATTGAGCTTATGTTGTCCTTGGATGAACTTCAAGGCTTGATGATCCGTATGGAGGATGAACTCGCCTCCAATCAAGTAATGCCGCCAATGCTCCAATGCCCTTACTAAGGCATAGAACTCCTTGTCGTATGTAGAATCCTTCCTCTTGGCATCATTGAGCTTCTCACTAAAATAAGCAATGGGCCTCTTCTCTTGTGACAACACGGCCCCAATGCCAACACCGGATGCATCACATTCTACCTCAAAAACTTTGGAAAAGCTAGGTAGTGCAAGGATGGGTGCACTAGTAAGCTTCTCCTTGATTTCTTCAAAGGCATGTTGGGCCTTCTCATTCCACTCAAAGGGCTTGACCTTGAGGATCTCGGTCATGGGTGCCATAATGGAGCTAAAATTGCTCACGAACCTCCTATAAAAGGAAGCCAAGCCATGGAAGCTCCGGACTTGTTGGATGGACATGGGGGTAGGCCACTCACGGATGGCCTTGATCTTCTCTTCATCTACTTGGATGCCTTCGGCCGACACCACATATCCCAAGAACTTCACTTGAGGAGTGAAGAAGTGGCACTTCTCTAGGTTGCCATAAAGTTGCTCTTGTGCCAAGACACTTAAAACATCATGCAAGTGCTTGGAATGCTCTTCTTCTCCACGGCTATACTCCAAAATATCGTCAAAATACACAACGACATATCTCCCAATGAATGGCTTAAGAACTTGGTTCATTAGCCTCATGAATGTGCTAGGTGCATTAGTCAACCCAAAGGGCATGACAAGCCACTCATATAGGCCACCCTTGGTTTTAAAAGCCGTCTTCCATTCATCCCCTTCAAAGATCCGTATTTGATAATAGCCACTTCTTAGGTCAATCTTTGAGAATATAGTGGCCCCATGGAGCTCATCTAGCAAATCCTCCAACCTTGGGATGGGGTACCGGTATTTGATGGTGATCTTGTTGATAGCTCTACTATCAACACACATTCTCATGCTCCCATCTTTCTTGGGCACAAGTAGGGCCGGGACGGCACATGGACTCAAGCTCTCACGGATCAAGCCCTTGGCTAGGAGCTCATCCACTTGTCTTTGAACCTCTTGTGTCTCTTGAGGGTTCATGCGGTAGGCCGGTCTATTTGGGAGTGTGGCCCCCGGGAAGAGGTCGATTTTATGTTGAATGGATCTTTTGGGGGGTAAGCCATGAGGTATTTCTTGTGGGAAGACGTGGGCAAAGGCTTGTAGAAGTGAGGTAAGTAAAGGATGGGGAGATTCCTTTACCTTGGCTGGTTCTTGGCCTAAGAGGATCCACTCTTTAAAGTCTTCGAACTCATGGAGTTGAGAGTGGAGTAAGGTGGTGAGGAAGACATCCATCTTGGGATTGTCTTGAGGGTTCTTTTGTGGGCTAGGCTTGAGGGGAGTGAGGGTGATTTTCTTGTTGTCTTTTGTGAAGGTATAGGTATTCTTTCGACCATCATGCATCACCCTTCTATCAAAGAGCCATGGTGATGGAGGTCCATCCTCAAGGTCTAATAACGTTTCGTTGGTCCAAAATAATCAAGAAATCAACTCCAAAGTCACGGCCATGAGTCACTTGATGGCAAGCACACAAGGTGATACACCCGGGTTCTCATCCAGATTTTTACCCGGTTTTTGCTATCTTATTACATCGGCCTAAAGCATATTTTGGTGTCCGTTTTTTGGATGATTATCAAGTTCAGGATGTTAACTTTTAAGTCCAATTGGTTTCATATCATTTGGAATTCATTTGGTTACTTAAAACAGTTCATCTCTTGAACCTGTCCGGATTGCACTGCAAAATGCACGGTTTTGGTTTTCTGGTTTGTTCAGGGGACAAATGACGTCCAAATGCTACGATTCCAAATGGAGGGTAAACTAGACATCTTGAGGTTTCCAACCATGTAAGAAACGTAGCAAATAGTCATCATTTGAGGTGTCAAACATGCGTTGCAAGTGGAGGCAGAAACTGGCTGCTTGACACCCGGTTGCTTAGCTTGGTGGTTTTCCTCCTTCAAGGGGTTTGCTTAAGGTGGAAGGCTGCCAAGCAGGTCATTTTGAGCTGCTTGATCAAGCACCACTCAGCTACTTGAGAGAGAGACACGTGGAGCAAGTAAAACATCACCATTTTGCAAGCCCTCATTCGACCACTCAAGCATGACATGGCACACATGCATTCTTCAGTCCTTTTGAGGTGGCTAGCCATGCACTCTTACCTTCCTAGCTGGGAAAATGAGTCATCTACATTCCTTAATGCATAGGAAAGGTTTAGGAAGATAATTTAAGTGCTTTGTAAAATAAGCTTTCAGCTTTTGGTTTGTATTAGAGTAAACCGTGTGTTAGGAAGTGATTAGCAAGTTTAATGACTTTCCTCCCTTGGAAGGAAAGCTCATTTGTGTACTCTCAAGGTCATATAAAGCCTTGTATGTTCATTTTGAAGGAATAGAGTTGAATTTTTCAGTAGAGAGAAAAGACTTTGTGTCTTGTGATTTCCTAAACACTTAACTTGCTTATCCTTAATTGTGGCCGATTAAGGTGGTGATCAAGTGAGTCTCAATCTTTGGTTAGGTGGTGAATCTTATCCTAATCCAAGATTGAGGGCCCTAAGCTAAATGATTAGTGGTGTATCTTATCTAATCATCTAGCTTAGAACTATCCAAGTTTCATTAAACACTCTTGAAGTTCACAAACTAGTTCTTGGTTTCACTCCTCTTAAACCATGAATTACCTTTGTTCTTCTTAGTGTCTTTTTATCCTCCTTTACTTCCCTCACTTCCTTACTCCTTTGATTCCTCTTATCCACACAAAATCAAGCCTTGACATAGCTGATTGCATCGAACTTTCAAAAACCTTCAAAGCTATCACAAAACCGTGAAGAAGAGCTTTCCTAGGCAAGCTAGGCAGTGAATTGGCACGGTCACCCCGTGCCATCAAGCACGGCCGTGCCACTCCTGGCCGTGAGAAATTGCTTGATTTCTAGCTTCCTTCGACGTGAGTTAACTTGGGTTGCTTCCCTTCCCTTGGACTTACATCATTTTTGGTATCAGAGCAAGTTCAGAACTTGGCCTGAACCCCACGTCCTTCCCAGCTTATCTCTGAAATCATTTCAAACACAATCAAACACAAACCGTTCATTCCTGCGATCACAATGAGTACTAGCATGTCTGTGGAAGAAAGGCTTGAAGTTCTTTCTAAGCAAATGCAAGAAATGAGTGTGAGCAATCGAGAACTCAAAGCACAAAATGAGTACTTGAGGAAACAGCTTGGAAACCATATGAAACAAAAGCAGAAACTTCAAGAATCACCAAGCATTCGGACTGGAACAGACTATGGCTATGAAGAGGAAGCTAGCAATGCGTTCTCTGAAGAAGAAGTACCATTTGAAAGAATGCAAAGAAGAGCGCGACCTACTTTCAACTCTAATGAGATCAAGGTTGATATTCCTGAGTTCGAGGGTAAGTTAGATCCTGATGAGTTCATTGAATGGTTACAAACGGTGGAGCGTATTTTTGAGTTCAAGGAGATTCCAGAAGATAAGAAAGTCAAAATAGTTGCTCTTAGATTAAGGAAATATGCCTCCTTATGGTGGACAAACCTTACTGCTAAGAGAACTAGAGAAAGGAAGAGTAAGATTGCTACTTGGGACAAAATGAAAGCCAAGATGAAGGCACGGTTTTTGCCTTCTATGTATGTCCAAGATCAATACATGCTCTTTCATCATTTGAATCAAGGCAAGATGAGCGTTGAAGAATATACTTGTGAGTTTGAGAAACTCATGATCAAATGTGACATTCATGAGCCTGAAGAGCAGACCATGGTACGTTACCTAGGAAGGCTTGATCCTAGGATAGCTAACGTGGTTGAGTTGCAAGCTTATACCACCTTTGACGAAGTGTGTGTCCTAGCACACAAGGTGGAGCAACAAAGAAAGTCTAGAATGAATGTTCGTGATTCATTCAAGCCTTATTCTACACCAAACCGTGGGCAACCCTTAAACAAGGGGAGTACCACACCTCAGCCTAAATCATCTACCCCTTTCCCATATAATCCACAAAAAAACCAAGCTCCTCAAAGGCCACCACCATCAAACCCCCCACGTCCAAACCCATACCCTGTAAGCCAAAGGAGGTGTTACAAGTGCCAAGGCTTAGGACACATTGCTTCTGATTGTCCTAGTCGAAAGGTAGTCACCTTAGCTGAATAGGAAGCCATAGAGGGAGAATTTGCCGAGGAGAAAGAAGAGGAAAAGGCAGAAGATGCTGAGAGCTATCATGAAGATGATCAGGAGGAGTTTGTGGAAAACGCAGATGAAGGTGAGATGCTAGTAATTCGAAGGGTATTGAGCAATCAACGAGTTGCTAAGGATGAACAACGTGAGAACATCTTTCACTCACGATGTACAGTCCAAGGCAAAGTGTGCTCGTTAATCATCGATGGAGGAAGTTGTGCCAACGTTGTTTCATTGAATATGATTGAGAAACTGAACCTTCAGTCCACGGCACACCCACACCCATACAACATTCAATGGTTAAATCAAGGCAAGGGATTACAAGTTAACTCTCGTTGCTTGATTTCATTCTCTCTTGGTAAGAATTACCAAGATGAACTTTGGTGTGATATTATCCCCATGGATGCTTGTCATATTCTGTTAGGACGACCATGGATGTATGACAGAAAGGTTATGCATAATGGTTATCTTAATACTTATTCCTTTTCCAAAGATGGCAAGAAGATTACTCTGAATCCTATGTCACCATCCGAACTCCACAAAATGAAACCACAAAAAAGCCAAAATCAATCTGACTTGCTTTTGACATATGTTGAACCACTTTTAAAGGCCTCTCAACATGAGTTCAAAGCCTTGAAAGAATGGATATTGCAAGTACAAGATGAGCCACAAACACCACTTCCATCCCATCCCATAGCCAAGGTCATATTGAATCAATTCAGTCACCTATTTCCAGAAGAGATACCTTTGGGTTTACCCCCAAAGCGTGACATTCAACATCATATTGACCTTATCCCAGGATCCATTCTGCCTAATAAGCCAGCCTACAGGACAAATCCCAAAGGAAACTCAAGAGATTCAACGACAAGTTGAAGAACTGATATTCAAGGGGTTGGTACGAGAATCCTTAAGTCCATGTGCTGTTCCTGCTCTTTTGGTTCCGAAGAAGGATGGTAATATGAGGATGTGTGTCGACAGTAGGGCCATAAACAAAATTACTATCAAGTATAGGTACCCTATACCTAGGCTTGAAGATATGTTGGATGAATTACATGGCTCTAAGGTGTTTAGTAAGATTGATTTGAGGAGTGGATATTATCAAATTCGTATTAGGGAGGGCGATGAGTGGAAAACTGCTTTCAAGACTAAGGGCGGATTATATGAATGGTTAGTCATGCCTTTCGGTCTTTCTAATGCCCCTAGTACGTTTATGAGGTTAATGAATCAAGTATTTCGACCATACTTGGGCAAGTTCGTGGTTGTTTACTTCGATGACATATTGGTGTTCAGTAAGAATGAGCAAGAACATCAAGATCATTTAACTCAGGTGATGCTCGTTCTTGAAAAGGAGAAGTTATTCGGGAACCTAAAGAAGTGTACCTTCTTTACTCATGAAGTTACCTTCTTAGGTTATATTATTTCTGAAGATGGTATTAAGGCGGATGAAAGCAAGATTGAGGCTATTCGAACTTGGCCTGTTCCTAAGAGCATTCATGACGTTCGAAGCTTTCATGGCTTGGCCTCTTTCTATAGGAGGTTCATACGAAATTTCAGCACTATCTTAGCTCCTATGACCGAGATTCTTAAGGGTTCCTCATTCACTTGGAATCCTAAAGCCCAAGCAGCCTTTGAAGAAGTGAAAGAGAGACTAACTCAAGCACCAGTTTTAGCCCTACCGTATTTTGAGAAAGTCTTTGAAGTTGAATGCGATGCTTCTGGGGTTGGTATTGGAGGCATTCTTACTCAAGAAGGACGCCCTTTGGCCTTCTTCAGTGAGAAGTTATGTGATACCAGGAAGAGATATTCAACTTATGACAAGGAATTCTACGCCATCATTCGATGTCTAGAACATTGGAACCACTATTTGATTGCCAGTGAGTTTATTCTGCATTCAGATCACGAGGCTTTGAAGTATATTCAAGGCCAACACAAGTTAAACTCGCGCCATGCTAAATGGGTGGAATTCCTACAGTCCTTTCACTTTACTATCAAGCATAAGTCCGGCAAACTAAATCAAGGCGCCGATGCTCTATCACGGCGTTATCTATTGATGTTCCAATTAGATGCTTGTATCCTTGGATTTGAGCATCTAAAGGCGTTATATCAGAATGATGAAGATTTTGGGGTGTTATATTCTGAGTGTACTAAACATCCCAAAGGGGACTTCTTAATTCAAGAAGAGTTTCTCTTTAAAGGTGCTCGGTTATGTGTCCCCAAATGCAGCACTCGTGAGTTGTTAATTCGAGAAGTCCATGCTGGATCTTTGGCTGGCCATTTTGGCGAAGACAAGACCCTAACTATGTGATGCATATTTCCATATGCATCATTTTTATTCAAGTCCAATTTCAAAGAAGAAAAGGGTCAAAGAAGATCATGCTTGGAAGTGTGCTTATTTGGTCTTCTTAAGTGAGTTCAAAGACTCACGACACTGTGGAGAGGTCAAAAAGAGGTTAAGCTTTGCTAGAAATTTGGTGCCGAATTCATCCCTGCGGAACCCGATTTTTGTGACCACTTTTGGACAAGCTCAAGTGGACCCACAACTTGAGGGCCCATGTGATTTTGAATTTTAAGATTTCAGCTTTCAAATAAGCCCAAGTTTGTTTAATTTGGACATCATTTGATTGGGCAAAATATCACTCAAAGATACGTTATGCTGATCCAGTCCAGTCTGAGATAGGTGCATTGTTTGGGCCATAACTTTCAAACCGCTTATCCAAATTGAGCAAATGAGCCCATTCTGGAAAATAGACTTCCAGGGCTTTCTAACAAGCCCAAGAACGCGTGATTTGGCCGAGTATTATGGAAGTTATGCTCTGTTGAAGTTGAGGCAGTTGCAAGGATTAATGCTGGGAATATGAAGAGTCTTAGGTTACATATATTTGTGTGGCTGATATTGTGCACGTTTTAGATGCTTCTAGATTGATGTAATCAGCTGCAAAAATCCTAGAATATTCCTTGTAACCTCCCCCACCCCCTTTTATGATGTGTCTTTTCATTTTTCTTAGACTTTTCATTAGCTAGTTTTAATTGTTAGGAGTTATTTGAGTCTTTTGATTGTCTTTTGCTGAGTCTATAAAAGGGGAGGGGCATGTGAAGCTAATCATTCAGCATTGTAAGAGATTTCCAAAGTAATACAAGCACCTTTGAGAGTGATTCTCATTTGTGTCTCAAAAATTCCTAGTTCTATATCTTGAATTTGGCTAATTCAAGTGGTGTTCTAGGTTCTCTTATCTTTTCCAATTGGAGTGATTCCTTGGTTAAGACAAGAGAATTAGCCCAAGGTCAAGTCATTGAGTGGCTCCGTGAAGGATTATCTCAATTACAAGATCTTGTTCTATCCCTTTTCTTGTGTAGTGAAGTTCTTCATCCATCTCATCCATCTTTCATTTCTCTTTCCAATTTGGCTTATTTGAGTTGGAGTTTGATTTGGTTCACTTACCCACCCACATATACATCAATTGGTATCAGAGCCAAGGTTCTTAAGTGACCCACATCACACCCACATACATCCCAAAAAGCCAAAACACAAAAACAAAAAAAAAGGCACAAACCGGCAATCCGAGTCTCGAAGACCAGAGAAGCAGCACGGTGCCCCCGTGCCGCCAAGCACGACCGGGCCACTCTACTTTTCTGCATTTCCTCAAGCCGAAGCAAAGCACGGCCTGACCGTGCCCCATTGCACGACCGTGCTACTTTCTCTGCTGCATACTCTTCCTTCAACGCATTCATCCATCATGATTTCTCTTGGGAACTTGAGAAAAGAGATTGCTTTGATTGAAAAGGAGATGGTCATCCTTGAAACTCCAAAGTTTCGTGGCCAAAAGGAAGATTTTCCTTACTGGATTTCCAAGGTGGACCAAGTCTTTGCTCGCTACAACATTGAAGAGCAAGAGAAGTTTAAAGTGATTATCGATAAGCTCCGAGGCCATGCTCTTGAATGGTGGGAAAAGTACAAGTATAAGAGGCAGAAAAGAGGAAAAAGTAAGATCAAAACGTGGGACAAGTTGAGAGGAAAATTAATCGATGCTTTTGCTCCAATCTCTTACTTACACAACCATCCTTTACTTTCCTTTGAGGTAAACAACTTTGATTCCTCTTCTAAAAACCTCTCTTTCAACAAGGGAAGCTCAATTCCATCCCCTCAACCTACATTTTTAGCCCCTTCCACTCCACAAAAGAAGCAAACTCCACCAACAAGCCAAGCCCTTGCAGATCGACCTAACCCCGACCCTTTGAACCTTAGGAGGTGTTCTAAGTGTCAAGGCTTTGGTCATGCACTCTCGGACTGCCCCAACAAGGAATTCATCACCATCGTCGAATGGGAAGAAGCCATGGAGGAAGAAAAAGAAGAGAACGATCAGGAGGAAAGCCTTGAAGAAGAAATTGAACTCAAGGTTGAAAAAGAAGAAATACTTCCCTTAGAGAAGGTTTCTCAAAAGCCAAACAAAGATGAAGAGACCTTTGAACTTGAGGCCCAAAGATCCGAGTTGAAGCAAGAAGAGATTGTGCAAGAAATTGAGCAATCCTTCACCCAAGAAGGGTGCCAAGAAGATAATGAGGTGAATTTGAGCATAACCCCAAGAATTGAAGAGCATGTAGTTAAAGACCTTGAAGTGATGAAGCCTTGTATGGTTGCTGAAGAGTTTGAACAACTCTTGATTCAAGAAGTACGCCCTACCGAACTCCAAGCACCCGAGTTGGAGGCATGTGGGGTTATTGAAGAAGTTGAGCAACTCTTGACCCAAGAAGAATTCACCTTAACCCCCATTCAACCTTCCCAACCCCTCAAGCCACAAAAGGACCGACAAGCCTTAACCCTCATTCATCCTTCCCAAACCCTTGCCCCCAAAGAAGATTTCCCACTTCCGCCTCTTCTTCTCACCAGGTATGACCCGTTTTATCATCCTCCCCTCACCCTCTTCTATATCTCTCTAGAGGTGATGCCCTTTGACCACTTCCTACAAGAGCTCCCATTTCATAAGCATGCCTCCCTTCATGAGAAGCTTGCCAACCCATTGAGTTTGAGGACAAACTCAAAACAACCCGGGGAGTATGATGCATATTTCCATATGCATCATTTTTATTCAAGACCAATTTCAAAGAAGAAAAGGGTCAAAGAAGATCATGCTTGGAAGTGTGCTTATTTGGTCTTCTTAAGTGAGTTCAAAGACTCGCGACACTATGGAGAGGTCAAAAAGAGGTTAAGCTTTGCTAGAAATTTGGTGCCGAATTCATCCCTGCGGAACCCGATTTTTGTGACCACTTTTGGACAAGCTCAAGTGGACCCACAACTTGAGGGCCCATGTGCTTTTGAAGCTTAAGATTTCAGCTTTCAAATAAGCCCAAGTTTGTTTAATTTGGACATCATTTGATTGGGCAAAATATCACTCAAAGATACGTTATGCTGATCCAGTCCAGTCTGAGATAGGTGCATTGTTTGGGCCATAACTTTCAAACCGCTTATCCAAATTGAGCAAATGAGCCCATTCTGAAAATAGACTTCCAGGGCTTTCTAACAAGCCCAAGAACGCGTGATTTGGCCGAGTATTCTGGAAGTTATGCTCTGTTGAAGTTGAGGCAATTGCAAGGATTAATGCTGGGAATATGAAGAGTCTTAGGTTACATATATTTGTGTGGCTGATATTGTGCACGTTTTAGATGCTTCTAGATTGATGTAATCAGCTGCAAAAATCCTAGAATATTCCTTGTAACCTCCCCCACCCCCTTTTATGATGTGTCTTTTCATTTTTCTTAGACTTTTCATTAGCTAGTTTTAATTGTTAGGAGTTATTTGAGTCTTTTGATTGTCTTTTGCTGAGTCTATAAAAGGGGAGGGGCATGTGAAGCTAATCATTCAGCATTGTAAGAGATTTCCAAAGTAATACAAGCACCTTTGAGAGTGATTCTCATTTGTGTCTCAAAAATTCCTAGTTCTATATCTTGAATTTGGCTAATTCAAGTGGTGTTCTAGGTTCTCTATCTTTTCCAATTGGAGTGATTCCTTGGTTAAGACAAGAGAATTAGCCCAAGGTCAAGTCATTGAGTGGCTCCGTGAAGGATTATCTCAATTACAAGATCTTGTTCTATCCCTTTTTCTTGTGTAGTGAAGTTCTTCATCCATCTCATCCATCTTTCATTTCTCTTTCCAATTTGGCTTCTTTTGAGTTGGAGTTTGATTTGGTTCACTTACCCACCCACATATACATCACTATGCTTAGGGAACATTATTATTGGCCAGGCATGGAGAAGGACGTTCAAGACATCATTAGAAGGTGCAGTACATGTCAAATTGCGAAGAGTCATTCGCTTCCTCAGGGACTATACACGCCACTTCCTATTCCTACGTTGCCTTGGGTGGACGTTAGTATGGATTTCATACTTGGTTTACCAAAGACACAAAGGAATAAAGATTCTATCTTTGTGGTCGTGGATCGATTTTCGAAGATGGCTCATTTCATTCCCTGCAACAAGACTAATGATGCCACTCATATTGCTGAATTGTATTTCAAGGAGGTTATGAGACTTCATGGAATTCCTCGTTCCATTGTCTCAGATCGAGATACGAAGTTTTTAAGTCATTTTGGATTACTTTGTGGAAAAAGTTGGGTACCAAACTCAAGTACAGTACCACTTGTCATCCACAAACAGATGGGCAAACCGAGGTTACTAATCGAACCCTTGGTACTTTATTAAGGGTTCTGATTAAAAACCACATCAAAGCTTGGGATCTGTTACTTCCACATGCTGAATTTGCTTACAATAAGACTCCAAGCAAGGCTACTGGTCTATCTCCCTTTAAGGTGGTCTATGGAATTGATCCCCTAAGTCCACTTGATCTTGTACCACGACCATTAGATCAAAAGCCAAGTGCGGATGCCGCTACTAGGGTGGAAGAAATCCAGAAGTTGCATGAGTTAGTAAAGGCCAAGATTGAGAAAACTACACTTTCATACACAGCCCAAGCTAACAAGCATAAAAGGGAGAAGCTTTTTAAGCCAGGTGATTTGGTTTGGATTCATCTTCGTAAAGAACGTTTTCCTTCCAAAAGGAAAACTAAATTGATGCCTAGAGCGGATGGTCCATTCGAGATTTTGGAGAAGATCAACAATAATGCTTACAAGGTAGAGTTACCAGGAGATTATGGAGTATCAGCTACGTTTAACGTTGCTGATTTAAGCCCTTATGAAGCAGATGGTTACCTTTCTGATTTGAGGATCAAATCTTCCCAACAAGGGGAGAATGATGGAGGTCCATCCTCAAGGTCTAATAACGTTTCGTTGGTCCAAAATAATCAAGAAATCAACTCCAAAGTCACGGCCATGAGTCACTTGATGGCAAACACACAAGGTGATACACCCGGGTTCTCATCCAGATTTTTACCCGGTTTTTGCTATCTTATTACATCGGCCTAAAGCATATTTTGGTGTCCGTTTTTTGGATGATTATCAAGTTCAGGATGTTAACTTTTAAGTCCAATTGGTTTCATATCATTTGGAATTCATTTGGTTACTTAAAACAGTTCATCTCTTGAACCTGTCCGGATTGCACTGCAAAATGCACGGTTTTGGTTTTCTGGTTTGTTCAGGGGGCAAATGACGTCCAAATGCTACGATTCCAAATGGAGGGTAAACTAGACATCTTGAGGTTTCCAACCATGTAAGAAACGTAGCAAATAGTCATCATTTGAGGTGTCAAACATGCGTTGCAAGTGGAGGCAGAAACTGGCTGCTTGACACCCGGTTGCTTAGCTTGGTGGTTTTCCTCCTTCAAGGGGTTTGCTTAAGGTGGAAGGCTGCCAAGCAGGTCATTTTGAGCTGCTTGATCAAGCACCACTCAGCTACTTGAGAGAGAGACACGTGGAGCAAGTAAAACATCACCATTTTGCAAGCCCTCATTTGACCACTCAAGCATGACATGGCACACATGCATTCTTCAGTCCTTTTGAGGTGGCTAGCCATGCACTCTTACCTTCCTAGCTGGGAAAATGAGTCATCTACATTCCTTAATGCATAGGAAAGGTTTAGGAAGATAATTTAAGTGCTTTGTAAAATAAGCTTTCAGCTTTTGGTTTGTATTAGAGTAAACCGTGTGTTAGGAAGTGATTAGCAAGTTTAATGACTTTCCTCCCTTAGAAGGAAAGCTCATTTGTGTACTCTCAAGGCCATATAAAGCCTTGTATGTTCATTTTGAAGGAATAGAGTTGAATTTTCAGTAGAGAGAAAAGACTTTGTGATGTATTCATGCTTCACTAAGGCAAGTATTTGCTAAAGTGAATCAAGAATGCACTTGGGTAGAAAAACATGAAAAGAAAATCAAGAACCAAGATAGATCAAGTGGACTAGCAAGGGTGATGATAATCCACCTTGGTTTGCACACTTGGGCAAATCTTCTTCCTTCAACTAAGTTACAGAAGTTAATCACCTTCTTAGTTGAATTAAGAAGACCTAGAGACCCACTTGAGGTTGCCAAACACCCAAGATATAACACTAGGAATTTGGAAGAGAATTTGAGAGAGTTTACAAAACTCAAAGCTGAATGCAAGTTCATGTATCCTCTTGGCAGCCCAAGGCCTCCCTTTTATAGTGGGGGAAACCTTTAACAAGCTGAAAAAAAAGGATCCAACAAGCTCTTACACGTCCAAAAGCATGGGGGGACCAAAAAGCAAAAGACAAAAGCTGAAAAGTGCTTTTACTTTATGTCAGCAACTTTTCAGTGCACATGGGTCAACTTTAAACAGCTATAACTCCTAGGTTTCTCATCCAAATTGGCTGAAATAGGTCTTGTTGGAAAGCTCTGGAAGTCAGCTTTCACAGGGCTCAAGTTGCACGCCATTTGGAGTAGCCGTTTGGGAGATATCAGGCAAAAGGTGCAGCATGTGCAAACTGGGACAGTTTCTGCTGCTTCTAGAAAAAGGCTCCCATTGACTTATTTCCTAGATACCTAACCTAGAACTCTTTATATGCCTTTGAAGCTGACATATTAAGGGTTCCAAAAAGTAATTTTGACAGCCCTTTAAGTCCACCTAAGCTTGGGTAATTAGGCTTGCAAAACCGGGCCAATTTCTGTCCAAACCGGGCAGCATGTGCAATGCATGTTTGATGATTTCTCGGACCATGGTATGAACCTCTTTGACTTCTTTGGTGGTTGTAGGGTCCCTTAGGCATGTGGCTTGGTCTTCACTTGTTTCCAAAGGATGGTCCCCATCATACTCCCCGGATTGGTTGGAGTTTGCCCTCAAACTCGGAAGTTGATCATCTTCATCATAATATGGACTAAGATCGGCCACATTGAAGGTGGCCGAAACTCCATACTCTCCTGGGAGGTCAATCTTGTAAGCATTAGGACCAATCTTCTCAATGACTTCAAATGGACCATCTGACCTTGGCATGAGCTTGGATTTGCGCTTGCTAGGGAACCTCTCTTTCCTCAAATGAATCCAAACCAAGTCTCCCGGTTGAAATTGAGCATCTTTCCTATGCTTATTGGCTCGTTGCTTGGCTTGCTCATTGGATTTCTCAATTCTTTCCCTCACCTTGGTGTGTAGCTCTTGAATTTCTTTGGCCCTCTCCTCGGCCTCCCAACTAAACTTAGTTGGATTTGGGATTGGAACCAAGTCTAAGGGAGTCCTTGGATTGTAACCATACACCACTTGGAAAGGTGAAAGAGTGGTTGCCTTGCTTGGAGCTCGGTTGAAGGCGAATTCCGCATGAGGGAGCAACTCATCCCACCCTTTGATGCTCTTCTTGACTAGAACTCTAAGCAAAGTGCCCAAAGTCCTATTAGTCACTTCAGTTTGACCGTCGGTTTGGGGGTGGCATGTAGTGCTAAACTTGAGGTGAGTGCCAAACTTTCTCCACAAGGTAAGCCAAAAGTGGCTTAGGAACTTGGTGTCCCTATCCGACACCATGCTTCTTGGAATTCCATGGAGACGAACTATCTCTTTGAAGTAAAGGTTGGCAATGGAGGAAGCATCATTGGTGGTATGGCATGCTATGAAGTGTGCCATCTTTGAGAATCGATCCACCACTACCATGATTGAATCTTTGTGCCTTTGGGTTCGTGGCAAACCCGTGATGAAGTCTAAACTCACATCCTCCCAAGGACCTTGAGGAATGGGGAGAGGAGTGTATAGACCTTGGGGCCGAGAGTGGCTCTTGGCTTGTTGACAAGTAGAACACCTTCTCACATAGTGCTCTACATCCTTGGACATGCTTGGCCAATAGTAGTGCTCCTTGAGCATGGAGCGAGTCTTCTCAATGCCAAAATGTCCGGCCAAAGCCCCACCATGGAGCTCTTGAATGAGGAGTTCCCGAAACCCACTCCTTGGTATGCATAGCCGGGTCCCTTTGAAGAGAAACCCATGCTCTAAATGAAATAGACCGTGGGCATGGATAGAGCACTTCTCATAAGTTTCCTTGAAATCTTCATCTTGGGCATACAACCCCTTAACAATCTCAAAACCAAGGACTTTGGATTCCAAGGTAGAGAGTAAGGAGTACCTTCTTGATAATGCATCCGCTCCTTTGTTGAGTTGACCCGACTTGTGGTGGATCACAAAATGAAAGGCTTGGAGGTACTCAACCCACTTTGCATGCCTTGGGTTGAGCTTGTGTTGCCCTTGTACGAATTTGAGTGCCTCATGATCCGAATGGAGAATGAATTCTCCTCCCACCAAGTAGTGCCTCCAATGCTCCAAAGCTCTCACAATAGCATAGAACTCCTTGTCATAAGTAGAGTACTTCCTCTTTGCATCATTGAGCTTCTCACTAAAGAAGGCAAGGGGCCTCTTCTCTTGAGATAGGATAGCCCCTATCCCAACACCGGAAGCATCACACTCTACCTCAAAGACTTTGGAGAAGCTTGGTAGAGCTAGAACGGGTGCACTTGTGAGCTTGTACTTGATTTCTTCAAAGGCCCTTTGAGCTTGATTGGTCCACTCAAATCTTTTGGCCTTAAGCACCTCGGTCATGGGGGCAACAATGGTGCTAAAATCTCTCACAAACCTCCTATAGAAAGAGGCTAGGCCATGAAAGCTCCTAACTTGTGGAATGGAAGTAGGAACGGGCCAATCTCGGATTGCTTGGATTTTGCTCTCATCAACATGAATCCCTTGAGCCGAGACAACATAGCCCAAAAATATGACTTGAGAAGTGAAAAAGTGGCACTTCTCCAAGTTTCCATAGAGCTCTTCTTGAGATAGGATACTCAAGACTTGGTGTAGGTGATGGGCATGCTCTTCTTCACTCTTGCTATACACCAATATGTCATCAAAGTAGACAACAACAAATTTGCCGATAAGGGGCTTTAGAACTTGGTTCATAAGCCTCATGAAAGTGCTTGGTGCATTTGTCAACCCGAATGGCATGACAAGCCACTCATAGAGGCCTCCTTTAGTTTTGAAGGCCGTCTTCCACTCATCTCCTTCATAAATCCGGATTTGATAGTAGCCACTTCTAAGATCAATCTTAGAAAAGATGGTAGCTCCATGAAGCTCATCTAAGAGATCCTCCAACCGTGGAATAGGAAAGCGATATTTGATAGTGATTTTGTTTATCGCTCTACTATCCACACACATTCTCATTGACCCGTCTTTCTTCGGAACAAGCAGGGCCGGCACGGCACATGGGCTAAGGCTCTCACGAATCAAGCCTTTGGCAAGAAGATCATCTACTTGTCGTTGCACCTCTTGAGTCTCTTGGGGATTCATTCGGTAGGCCGGCTTATTTGGGAGGGTGGCACCAGGGACGAGGTCAATTTTGTGTTGTATGGTTCTTTTGGGAGGGAGGCCATGGGGAACCTCACTAGGGAAGACATGTTGGAAATCTTTGAGGAGAGAGGAAAGCAAAGGATGGGAAGAATCCTTAGCTTCGGCCGGTTCTTGGCCAAGTAGAATCCACTCCTTGAAATCATCATATTCATGGAGTTGGGAATGGAGTAGGGTAGTAAGAAAGACATCCATGCTAGGAGTGTCTTGAGGCCTTTTTTGTGAGTTGGATTTGAGAGGGGTAAGGGTGATCCTTTTGTGGTCTTTGGCAAATGTATATGTGTTTAACCGACCATCATGCATCACACTTCGGTCAAACAACCATGGACGTCCCAAGAGAACATGACAAGCATCCATGGGTATAATATCACACCAAATCTCATCCTTGTAACTTTTACCAATTGAAAAGCTAAGTAAACAACGAGAGGAGATTTGCAAGCCTTTACCTTGATTGAGCCATTGTATGGTGTAAGGGCTTGTGTGTGGAGAGACCGATAGCTTGAGTTTGTCCACTAGAGTCTTGGAAGCAACATTGGCACAACTTCCACCATCAATAATAAGAGAGCAAACCTTCCCCTTCACGGTACACCGGGTGTGGAAGATGTTCTTCCTTTGTTCCATGTCATTTTGGAAAGCAATACCACTCAAGGCTCTTCTTATCACAAGCATTTCTCCTTCATCGGGCCCCTCTTCGCCTTCTTCAAGAGCTTCGGTCATGAAAAGCTCCTTTTCTTCCCCATCATTCTCATCATCTAGCTCCTCACAATGAGCTTGATACTCGGCCAAAGTGACTACTCTTTTGTTAGGACACTCGGAAGCAAAGTGTCCAAGGCCTTGACAACGGAAACATCTCTTCTTGTCACCGGGTTTGGGGGGTTGTTTTGAGGGGTTTTGAGGGGGATTTGGCGGAGGGGGTCTTGTGTTTGAGATTGGAGTTGACTTGGGAGGGTAGTATGAGGGCTTTTGGAATGGGTAAGGACGGGGGTTAGGCTTGGAGGCCATGCCCTTGCCCTTGACTTTCTTTTGTGACTCCACTTTGTGAGCTAAGGCACTAAGCTCATCTAGGGAAGTGTAAGGGTGGAGTTCAACAACATGAGCAATTTCATCATTCAAACCACTCAAGTATCTAATCAAAGTTTGAGATTCATCCTCCCTCAAATCACATTTCAACAATAATTGTTCAAACTCTCTAGTGTACTCTTCTACACTCTTAGACCCTTGTTTGAGGTGGTGGAGTTTAAGGAAGTTGTCTTGCAAGTAATGGGGTGGCAAAAAACTTGGACTTAAGTTTGGACTTCATTTTCTCCCAAGTTCTTATCTTCCCTTTACCCTTCCTAACTCTCTTACTCATAATATTAGACCACCAAATGGAAGCATACTTTCTAAGCTTTAAAGCAACAAGCTTTACCTTTCTTTCATCGGGGATGTCTTTGAACTCAAAGACTCTTTCAACAGCTTGGAGCCAATCCAAGAATACATCCGGGTCAAGTTGGCCTTCAAAGTTGGGAATATCCACCTTGAAGTCATTGTAGCTTCGCTCTTGAGGCCTATGATGCCTCCTTGGTCTTCTTGCATACACACCCTCACCGGAGTCTTCAAGAGAGTTGCTTTCTTCTTCCTCGGAGTCATCCGAGTCTTGTTTGCTTACACTCCTAGGACTTCTCAAGTTCCTTCTCTTCTCTTGCATCATGTGACCAAGTTGTGCTTGAAGGTACTTAACTTGGGCTTGTAGCTCGGCCTTTTCTCTCAAAGCTTGTTCAGCCACTTGCTCGGGAGTGAGGCTAGAGGACATGTTGGCTTTGGAGTGGGGAATTTGTGTTTTGGGGACGGGAGGGGTAGGCACGGTCGTGCTTGTAGGCACGGTCAGGCCGTGCTGTGCTGCTGGCATGGGCTGACTGAAAATGGAATGTGGCACGGTCATGCCACTGTGGCACGGGGTGGCCGTGCTACAATTCTGGTTGTGCACTTTCTGGAAAATGCAAGAGAGCGTGTTTGGGGTTGTTTTGTGGTTTTGGTGTTTGGTATGTGTTTGGGGGATGGAAGCTTGGCCAAGAGGGTAGCCTAAGCTCTGATACCAAATGATGTATTCAAGCTTCACTAGGGCAAGTATTTGCTAAAGTGAATCAAGAACGCAGTTGGGGTAGAAAACATGAAAAGAAAATCAAGAACCAAGATAGATCAAGTGGACTAGCAAGGGTGATGATAATCCACCTTGGTTTGCACACTTGGGCAAATCTTCTTCCTTCAACTAAGTTATAGAAGTTAATCACCTTCTTAGTTGAATTAAGAAGACCTAGAGACCCACTTGAGGTTGCCAAACACCTAAGATATAACACTAGGAATTTGAAGAGAATTTGAGAGAGTTTACAAAACTCAAAGCTGAATGCAAGTTCATCTATCCTCTTGGCAGCCCAAGGCCTCCCTTTTATAGTGGGGGAAACCTTTAACAAGCTGGAAAAAAAGGATCCAACAAGCTCTTACACGTCCAAAAGCATGGGGGAACCAAAAAGCAAAAGACAAAAGCTGAAAAGTGCTTTTACTTTATGTCAGCAACTTTTCAGTGCACATGGGTCAACTTTAAACAGCTATAACTCCTTGGTTTCTCATCCAAATTGGCTGAAATAGGTCTTGTTGGAAAGCTCTGGAAGTCAGCTTTCACAGGCTCAAGTTGCACGCCATTTGGAGTAGCCGTTTGGGAGATATCAGGCAAAAGGTGCAGCATGTGCAAACTGGGACAGTTTCTGCTGCTTCTAGAAAAAGGCTCCCGTTGACTTATTTCCTAGATACCTAACCTAGAACTCTTTATATGCCTTTGAAGCTGACATATTAAGGGTTCCAAAAAGTAATTTTGGCAGCCCTTTAAGTCCACCTAAGCTTGGGTAATTAGGCTTGCAAACCGGGCCAATTTCTGTCCAAACCGGGCAGCATGTGCAATGCATGTTTGATGATTTCTCGGACCATGGTATGAACCTCTTTGACTTCTTTGGTGGTTGTAGGGTCCCTTAGGCATGTGGCTTGGTCTTCACTTGTTTCCAAAGGATGGTCCCCATCACTTTGTGTCTTGTGATTTCCTAAACACTTAACTTGCTTATCCTTAATTGTGGCCGATTAAGGTGGTGATCAAGTGAGTCTCAATCTTTGGTTAGGTGGTGAATCTTATCCTAATCCAAGATTGAGGGCCCTAAGATAAATGATTAGTGGTGTATCTTATCTAATCATCTAGCTTAGAACTATCCAAGTTTCATTAAACACTCTTGAAGTTCACAAACTAGTTCTTGGTTTCACTCCTCTTAAACCATGAATTCCCTTTGTTCTTCTTAGTGTCTTTTTATCCTCCTTTACTTCCCTCACTTCCTTACCCCTTTGATTCCTCTTATCCACACAAAATCAAGCCTTGACATAGCTGATTGCATCGAACTTCCAAAAACATTCAAAGCTATCACAAAACCGTGAAGAAGAGCTTTCCTAGGCAAGCTAGGCAGTGAATTGGCACGGTCACCCCGTGCCATCAAGCACGGCCGTGCCACTCCTGGCCGTGAGAAATTGCTTGATTTCTAGCTTCCTTCGACGTGAGTTAACTTGGGTTGCTTCCCTTCCCTTGGACTTACATCACATGGTCGGCCCAAAAGAACATGACAAGCATCCATGGGCACTATGTCACACCATATCTCATCTTTATATGTCTTTCCAATGGAAAAAGTAAGTAAACATCGAGTAGTAATTTGCAAACCCTTACCTTGGTTGAGCCATTGAATGGTGTAAGGATTTGGGTGAGGTGTGACCGGAATCTTGAGTTTGTCCACCATGGTTTTTGAGGTCACATTAGCACAACTTCCCCCATCGATGATGAGAGAACACACCTTGCCACTCACGGTGCACCTTGTATGGAAGATGCCCTCCCTTTGCTCCATGTTGTCTTGAGTAGCAATCCCACTTAGAGCCCTTCTAATCACTAGTAGTTCCCCTTCATCCGGGCCCTCTTCTACTTCTTCCAACATTTCGGCCATGTACATCTCCTTTTCTTCTTCATTTTTCTCTTCCTCAACCTCTAGCTCCTCTAAGGACTCCTGATATACGGCTAGAGATACCATTCTCTTGTTTGGACATTCGGAAGCGTAATGTCCAAGACCTTGACAACGAAAGCATCGAACCTTGCTAGTGGGTTTTGGTGGTGGCTTGGAGGGAGTTTGTGGGGAGGCTATTTGAGGGGGTTTCGGGTTTTGGGGTGGAGAAGGTCTTTGTGGAGTGAATGGGGGCTTTTGAAAGCCATAGGGCCGTGGGGTAGGCTTAGAGATGGGGTTCTTGCCTTTGAGCTTCTTTTGTTTTTCTACCTTGTGAGCTAAAGCACTCAACTCATCAAGGGAGGTGTAGGGGTGCAATTCCACCACATGAGCAATTTGTTCATCAAGCCCACTCAAATAACGAATCAAGGTTTGGGAATCATCCTCCCTCAAATCACACTTTAGAAGAAGTTGTTCAAAGTCCCTAGTGTACTCCTCTACACTCTTTGAACCTTGTCGGAGGTGGTGGAGTTTAAGGAAATTGTCTTGAAGATAGTGTGGGGGTAAGAACTTGGCTTTAAGTTTGGATTTCATTTGCTCCCAAGTCTTTATCGTACTTTTCCCTTTTCTCACCCTTTTGGACACAACATTAGACCACCATGTGGAAGCATATTTACGAAGTTT
>JAKOGI010003995.1:2500-30000 GCA_029747015.1 Carnegiea gigantea
AATGGGGTTCCAAGAATAACTTCTTGACCGATATCTCTAACGAAAATGAATGAATTTTTGAAACAATATCCTTGATTACAAATATGAGCATCTGATAATTTATATTTAATTTGTAATGTTGTTCCACTGCTATGAAGTCGTTCTTTAGTTTTTCATAATATTAAGATGGAATTAATCATTTAATGTAATTTTAATCCATGCCACCATCAAGGAGTGTGATTGTATTCAATTAAAAAAAACTATCATTTATTTTTAAAGTAACATAGATATACTGTTGAATTCCAAGAGTACACAACCACAAGAGGGGGGTGAATTGTGGTGTTCGATTTTCGCCTAATAACTGACAAACAACCGTAGCACTTGATTGCAGAGATTGTTTGTAAATCACAAACAACCTTACACCTTGTTTGTAGCGGTTGTTCTCAATTGATTCAGTAGCGAAATTCAAAGTAATAAATGCGGAAATAAAGCACACACAATTTTTACGTGGAAAACACCTCTAGCCCAACTGAGGTGTGAAAAACCACGACCTACCTCGTGTAGGATTTAACCACTTCACTAACGGGCTGAACACGTTACAAAAGTAACACTCTTGTTACAACTTGTAACCCACGTAACCTTCTTCCCTAAGACAGGTTACACCACGTCCAATCTCACCAGATAGGACACGTCCAAAGTCCACACGACTGAGGACACACTCACTCACTTTCTGTTCTGAGAACAGGGGTACAAAACACCTTACTGGGGTGCTTCTGACTTAAGCAGATGTAAGGTACAATGAAGTCCTATTATGCCAATAAATTGAAAGCTCAGTTAAGCACAATCTTCTCACGACTTTTCTCTTTGAATTTTAGCTCTAAAAATCTCTTACTTCTTTGTAAAAACCAGATTGTCAAATGGGAGAGAGAAATTCAATATTTAAACGCACAACCCAACGGCTATTATTTCAAAAGATAGGAAATCCTCTATTTTTAGTTGCTTAGAAGATTCATCAAAGATTTCCAACGGCTAAGAGAGAAGAGAAGATTTTCTTAAAATATCTTGGCCGAGTAGTCTAGTCTTGAAAAGGATAAAATCTTGATTTATCCCAAATTCAATCAAGACCTAAAAATAAGGGATAAGAATCTTTTCAAGAGAAATCTTTAGCAAAAACGGTTTTGCAGTTTTATTTTTTTTTCAAATTCAAAACGAATCTTTTTAGATCTGGCAGCCAACCGAAGTAAATTTTCAGATAAGACTGATGTAGCTGCTGCAGTTTTTGAGAACACCCTAGGCACCCTGTTTGCAGGGTTGTTTGGTAATGGTGTCCCAAAGCAATTTTCGAAAACCGTTTTCAAGAAGTGCTAAAAATGATACTTTCAAGATTGGCATATTAACAAAAGTCTAAATAAATAAAACCTATATACCCAAGACTTCTTGTTTTGAACCAGTCAACTTGTCCAAGATTTGTAGAGCTGCTGTGAACACCAAGGCCACCTTGTTTGCTGGGGTTGTTCTTTGCATTGCTAGAGTTCAGGAACATGCCTTACAATCAACTGTCGAGAGGGTGTTCTTGACTTAATATAGAATCACCAAGTAAAACCTGTTTTGAAGACTTGTTCTCACATGTAGCAAACCAGTTAATACAATAAAGATCACAAACACCAGTTAGGCCTGTTTGAAGATCATGTTTGGAGCAACATTACTTGGACAAAGTTTTACACTTGGATTTGTTATCATCAAAACTAAATATACTCAACAAATTCCCCTTTTTTGATGATGACAAACCAAGTGACCATATTGACAAAATTAAAAAGCTTAACAACGATTAATACTGATAGGGATCCTCTAGGTGCTAGGTCATAGATCATATGGTCTTATTAGTATGGTCTTATTCCCCCTTTTGGCATCATTAAAAAGCATAAACTACAGTAGGAATGCAAGAAAAGAAATATAGAGCATAAGGTGCAAGAAGCATCATGAAAGAGATATTGCATTAAAAACAGTACAATGCCAAAAACGAATAGGGGAGGAGGAAACAAGAGAACAGCCTAGAGAATCAGGGTACAGGGGGTGGTCTCGTTTGCAGAGGAGGAATGCTGGGGGCAAGAGTGGAGAGAAGGACAAGCAATTCCTCATGGCGTTTGGCGGAGAGGGCTTGCTCCTCAGCAAGAGCAGCCTTGACAGCTGAGAGCTCATCCTTGAGGCGAGCATTGTCCTCAAGAACAGCCTCAAGTTTGAAGGAAGGTTGCGTAGAAACAGGTGGTCGAGGTGGTCGACGACCCTGTTTGGAGACTGATCCTTCGCCAACCTCATAGCCACACCCGAGCAGAGTGTCAATCCCAATCTCATCAACGACTTGGGCCTCCACTCGCCGTGTGAGCATTATCCCAAGGTGCTCAAACACCCTTGTCAGCAGAAACCCATATCCAAGATCATGGGCCCGGGTGGTGTTCGCAATTCGCCCTATGTGGCGAATCATGATTGCAGGGAGGTTAATTGGTTCCTCCCGATCCAGTAAATCCACCAGACATTGATCGAGGGCATCAGCTGAGTTTCGCCATTGACCTCGCGGAATTATGTTCTTGATAGTGAACATAAACAATAGTTGGTGCAGGGAGGTCATTTCACCCTTCTTGACAGAGAGGGGTGTTCTTAGGCCCTGTTTTTGACTGAGGCGTTGGGACACCTCTAGGAGCCTGACTGTTTCTAGGGCTGTTTTGTCTTCCCTCACATACACGTCAAAGCCTTGTGAGGGTACTCCCAAAATTTTTCCAAGTGTAGGCCCATCAGCCTGAATGCGTTGCCCATTCACACAACTAGTCACCACCCCTTCGGTGACACTGCAGTTGGCGTAAAACTCAGCCAACTCAGGCACAGAATACCCTAACTGGGTGTTTGCAAATAAGTCGAGCCAGCCTTGGGCCCACAACTTATTCAGGAACACCCCCAGACCTTGTTCCTCGAAAAAGCTTACATTCACTACCTTCCCCCTGACGACATTGCGCTTAAGCAACTGCGCATGTTTGTCCGCCATAGGAGAGGGAGTGAACTGCTTTGGGCAATTGGGGGCAGGAACAGAGGTGGTAGCTTCAGGTAGGGGAGCTGTTCTGGGCTTTCGCTTGAGGGGTGTTTTTACAGAAGAGGGTTTCACAGCAGGTTTAATGGTTGATTTTGGAGGGGCTTGTTCTTCAGAGGACTCGGAGAACACCGCCCGGTGTCCCCTGTTTGAAGGAGGTGTTCTCAGAGTCAGAACTCGAGAACCCTTCGATAGAAGAGGAGGAAATCTCCTCGATGACAGGAGCAGAGGGTTTGGAGATACGGGGAGAAGATTGGAAAGCTAGTCTCGCAGATTTGCCAGAAGGCTTGGAGGATTGTGGAGAAGAGGGAGTTTGAGAGGGCTGAGACCTTGGTTGTGGTCTTGTTTGTGGCGTTCGGCTACGCCTGGCCACTATTTTCACCCTTTTCCTTTTCTCTCTAATTTGAGCGACCGGAGTGGGGGTTTCAGCTTCAGGGAGAGAATCCTTCTCTAAACTCTGCTCTGATGTCTCATTCGACTTCCCTTGGAAATCGACATCCAGATCCTCCACAAACACACCTTCGACAGAGGCAGCCCCTGTTTCGGGCGCTGTTTCAGGAAACAACCCAGAAGAACAGGGCTCAAAATTAAACCCTTCAGGGGTTTCCAAGATTTGGTCTTGAGACCCCGATAGTGTACCCTCTGACTCGACTTTAATGGGACAAGCAATTGTCCCTACAAGGAACACCAATTCCCTTCCACACTCGAAGGGAATATCATCCATCCCCATTCCCACTGATTGTAGGGACAAGCTTTTCAGGAATTTGAAAGGCTTGTACAGGATTGGGCGAGGGGGAGCAGGGATTGAGGACGCAAGAACAAGGTCGTTTGATTGAGAGGAGTTGTTGAAAGCCATTGTTGCTAGAGGAGAGAGATTAGGGTTTAAGGCTTTGCAGGTTTCTCAGGTTTTGCAGTACTGAGAACAGGGCATATAAAAAGAGAGAGAGAGAGAGCACCCAAAATCTTTAGAAGATTTCTTGGTTTGCAACGGGTGTGAGAATTAAACGCTTGTGCCTTGAGAAGGAAAAACACATCGAGCAACCAAGGGGCATACCTGTTCTCTTCGTTATGCCTGTTCTTTGCCGTCTGATCTTGATTGGACTTAATGGTATTAAGGCGGCTGCAGTACATCCCCTTATGCTGCACTAAGTGGATAAGTAAAGACAAAATGCGCGCAATTCGAGTGTATGCAATAACATCCGTTGTTACTAAGATTTGCAAACAGGGGGAGAGAACAGGGTGTAAAGGTTGATCTTACCAAACCCAGTTCATGTTCTAGAAACAGGTATCTCAGGGTGTTCTCACCAACCCTAGTTCCAGTCTATTTCTCTCAAATTGATCTCTAGCTAGTGCCTTAGTGAATATATCAACAATTTGATTTTCCGTTGTGCAAAAGTTCATAGAGATTAAACCCTTTTCAACATTATCTCTCAAGAAATGATGTCGAATGTCAATATGCTTTGTTCTTTTATGTTGACATGGATTTTTGGCAATGTTAATTGCACTTGTGTTATCACAAAAAATAGGAATGCATCTAATGTCAACACAAAAGTCCTTAAGCTGTTATTTTATCCACAACATTTGAGCACAACATGAAGCTGCTGCAACATATTCAACTTCTGCTGTGGACATGGCAACTAAATGTTGCTTCTTGGTAGCCCAAGATACCAAACAAGGTCCAAGAAAGTGAGCCATACCTGAGGTACTCTTTCTATCAACTAGGAATCCAGCATAGTCAGCGTCAGCATATCCAACAAGACCAAAATTGCAACCTTTAGGATACCATAAAGCTAAATTGGGTGTATGTTTCAAATACCTTAGTATCCGTTTAACAGCCTTAAGGTGAGTTTCCTTAGGATTAGACTGAAAACGGGCACATAAACCAACACTAAAAATAATATCAGGTCTACTAGCGGTTAGGTATAAGAGTGACCCAATCATACCCCTATAGAGTTTCTCCTCAACTGAGGGACTCCCATCATCCATAACCAACTTGGTTGAAGGAGAAATAGGAGTGTCTATGGGTTTGGCCAACTCCATCCCAAAACGCTTAAGTAGCTCCTTGATATACTTTTGTTGATGGATCATGGTGCCGTTTGGAGTTTGCTTGATTTGTAAGCCTAAGAAAAAGTTAAGCTCACCCATCATGCTCATCTCAAACTCACTCCTCATCATATTTGAAAATTCATTGCATAAATCATGATGAGTTGCACCAAATATAATGTCATCAACATATATTTGGACAATCAATAAATGTTCCCCCTTAGATTTTAGAAATAAGGTATTGTCTACCTTGCCTCTTCTAAAATCATTTTCAATTAAAAAACTTGACAACCGTTCGTACCAAGCTCTAGGAGCTTGTTTTAGGCCATAAAGAGCTTTGTCAAGTTTGAAAACATGGTTAGGAAATTCACTGTTTTCAAAACCAGGGGGTTGTTTGACATACACCTCTTCTTTAAGGTATCCATTGAGGAATGCACTTTTCACGTCCATTTGATATAGCTTGATTTCCATATGAGCTGCAAAGGCTATTAGGATTCGAATAGCCTCAATTCTAGCAACTGGTACAAAGGTTTCTTCATAATCGATCCCTTCTTCTTGATTATACCCTTGAACAACCAGCCGTGCCTTGTTCCTAGTGACTGTTCCTGACTCATCCAGTTTGTTTCGGAACACCCACTTGGTTCCAATGATTGTTCTCTCTGCAGGTTTAGGTACAAGGTGCCATACTTTATTTCTTTCAAATTGATGGAGCTCTTCTTGCATTGCCGTGACCCAATCTGAATCTGCAACAGCTTCATTCACACTTTTTGGCTCAATGTTAGAAAGAAAAGCATAGAAGCACAAAAATTCTTAAGTTTAGATCTAGTTTCCACTCTAGTATTAATATCTGACAAGATTTGATCAAGAGGGTGCGAACTATGGTGCTTCCATGGTCTTGGATTAAGTGAATCCACAGACACATGCTCTGTTCTAACTGAAATGTGTGTAGGATCAGGCTCAAGAACACCTCCTGAACCTGTTTCTGCACCTGTTTGTGAGCCTATTCCTGAAGAACATGGTTCCGAACAGGTTCAACGGTGTTACCCCCTGTTTGGTGTTCACCTTGCCTGCTGTTCTGAGAAACACCCTCAGGAGTTGTTTTCTCCATGGTGTTCTTACCTCGTTTATCTTGGAGCAACACTTCTTTTCGTACAAGACCTAAATTCAAGTTCATCTTCCTGTGCATTATTCTCACTCAACAAGTTGGATTCATTAAAAAGCACATGCACACTTTCCTCAACACACAAGGTCCTTTTGTTAAAGACTTTGTATGCCTTGCTGTGAGAAGAATAGCCAAGAAATATTACCTCATCACTCCTAGGGCCAAACTTTCCTAAGACATCCTTCCCATTATTATGCACAAAACACCTACAATAAAATGTTCTTAGGTGCGTAATATTGGGTTTTCTGCCCTTGAAAAGTTCATAAGGAGTTTTGTTCAAAATGGGTCTGATCATGCATCTATTTATAATGTAACATGAGGTGTTCAATGCTTCTACCCAGAAATACCTAGGAAGACCACTAGCAATAAGCATTATTCTGGTCATGTCTTCCAGGGTGCGATTTTTGCGCTCAGCCACCCCATTTTGTTGGGGTGTTCTTGGAGCTGAGAAGTTATGATCAACACCATGTTCATTACAATAGTTGATAAAACTTACATTTTCAAACTCAGTTCCATGATCAGATCTCAAGCTAATTAAGGAGTGTCCTACTCTCTTTTCAACCTTTTTGAGAAAGGCAATAAAATTCTCAAAGGTTTCATCTTTGGATGCCAAAAACAAGGTCCAAGTAAATCGAGAGTAATCATCCACTACAACAAGCACATACTTTTTCCCACCTCTACTAGTTATCCTCATGGGACCACACAAATCAATGTGTAATAATTCTAGAGGTCGGGTAGTGCTTACACATTTTTTCGATTTAAAAGAAGATCTGACTTGTTTGCCTTTTGCACAAGCTTCACATACCTTGTCAGCATTATACTTGATAGAAGGTAGTCCCACAACCAAATCTTTGGAAACAAGTTTGTTTAACAAGGACAGGCTTGCATGACCTAGTCTCTTGTGCCATAGCATTATATCATCATTTAATGCATTTAAACAAGTCAGATTATTTTGGGGAAGAGTGGAAATACAAACTTTATAAACATTTTGACATCGCTTCCCCCTCAACACAACATCTCCTGTGTCGTCATTCACAACCAAGCAACGTGTTCATGAGAACACCACTAGGTTGTTCTTGTCACACAGTTGGGACACACTTAGTAAATTATGCTTTAAACCATCAACTAAGTGCACATTAACAATTGAGTGAGAGAGAGTTTTACCAATGCTACCTACACCGACAATTGTCCCAGACTTGCCGTTGCTAAAAGCCACGCTCCCACTGGTTGAAGCTGTAAGTGAGAGAAAGTTTGATTTTTCTCCGGTCATATGCCGCGAACACCCATTATCAACATACCACAGCTGCCTGTTTTCAAGGTTGTTTTCTGATCTGTTTGACAGGGTGTTTCTTACCCTGTTTGCTGTGCTGTTTGTGGGGTTGTTCTCTCTCACTTCAGCCTGCAAAACAAATCACAGGTTAGTTTTGGGAACCCAGATCCACTTGGGTCCCATTCTTTTAGACAAGTAAAGCTCATCTTTTCTAATCCAGATTTGTTTCACATACCTTTCATTTTTTTCAATGACATACCTTCTCAGAGGACATGAATATCGATAGTGACCAGTTTTACCACAATGAAAGCAAACAATGTTTTCAGGTAATCCCACATACTTTTTATGAATTGGGTAAACTGTTCATTTAGGCTTATATCCAAGTCCCTTTTTGTTTCGACTGTGGTGAGTGTTTAACCAATCAAGGGCTTGTGAGGACTTATTCCAGCGCTTGGTTGTGATAAGCTCGGTTTCCAGTTTTTCTATATTAGCATGCAAACCCTTGTTCTCCCTGAGCAAGGACTCAACCATTCCTTCCACCTCAAAGAGTTTTTTCTCCATTCGAGAATAATCTCCTTCTTTTATAAAGAGGTTTTCTTTGAGCGTATTAATATTTTCATGTAAGCCCAGTTTTTCATTTTTAAGGATCTCATTTTCTAGTTCTAGGTCTCGGACATCTCGTTTCAATTCAGCACAAGTATCCATCAAGGTATACAAAAGTTCTTCGAGAGTTGCTTTATTGAGACCACGTACCTTGTTCTTGAGATCAGTAAGACTGTTTGTTGATTCATCATCTGAATCTGTGTCACTTTGTGCCATGAGAGCTGCAGCACCTTCATCAGTTTCAGACTCACCTTCATCCTCAGAGGAATCTCCCCAGACAGCAAGCATAGCCTTCAAGAATCGTCTCCCAGAACTGCTTGCAGCTTGTTTTCTACCTTGTTTCCTGGGGTGGTCTTGCTCTTGCTCTTCTCGAAGTAGTGGACAGTTCTTCACAATGTGATCTGGTTTGCCACACTTGAAACACCCTGTGAACTGTTCTCGGGGGGTGTTTCTGGACTTACTGAAGTCTTTTCTTTTGCTGTTTTCTTTGACCTTTTTGAAGAATTTCTTGAACTTTCTTGTCATTAAGGCCATCTCTTCATCCTCAAGGTCAGAGTCATCATCCTCTTGTGCTTTCAAGGCAAGCCCACGATCCTTCTTCTGCTCCTTTTTTTGTTGTGAGTTCTTTCTGAGTTCATAGGTTTGAAGATTGCCAATCAACTCGTCGAGGGTGATTTTGTTCATGTCTTTAGCTTCTTGGATGGCTGTCACCTTCGCTTCCCAAGACCGAGGCAAAATCCTTAGAATCTTCCTCACCAGCTCTTCTGTGGTGAAGGATTTTCCCAGGGATTTTAGCTCGTTTGTTATGTGGGTGAAGCGTGTGTACATATCCATCACGTTCTCACGATCACCTATATCAAACAACTCATATTGCCTCATAAGTAGCTCAATACGTGATTATTTGACTTGACTTGTTCCTTCATGAGCTACTTGGAGGGCATTCCATATCTCCTGAGCTGACTCACACTCCGAGATACGTGTATATTCATCTGGACCTAGGCCAAAATATAATAGCTTCTTGGCCTTGGCATTCTTTTCCATTTTCTTATAGTCTTCAGCATCAAACTCTATGGGTTCCTTGGGAACCTTCTTACCATCTTCAAGCACCTTGGTGGGAACAAGGGGCCCGTTCTTGATGAGCATCCATAATTCATAATCTTCTGCCTGAATATAGTTCTCCATCCTATTCTTCCACCAACTATAATGTTGGCCGTTGAAATAGGGTGGACGAGTAATGGATTGCCCTTCAAGGATTCCTTGTGGTATACTCATCTTCAGAATCTCTCAAGGTGTTAGCCCTTTTGAGAGAACCCGCTCTAATACCACTTGTTGAATTCCAAGAGTACACAACCACAAGAGGGGGGTGAATTGTGGTGTTCGATTTTCGCCTAATAACTGACAAACAACTGTAGCACTTGATTGCAGAGATTGTTTGTAAATCACAAACAACCTTACGCCTTGTTTGTAGCGGTTGTTCTCAATTGATTCAGTAGCGAAATTCAAAGTAATAAATGCGGAAATAAAGTACACACAATTTTTACGTGGAAAACACCTCTAGCCCAACTGAGGTGTGAAAAACCACGACCTACCTCGTGTAGGATTTAACCACTTCACTAACGGGCTGAGCACGTTACAAAAGTAACACTCCTTGTTACAAGTTGTAACCCACGTAACCTTCTTCCCTAAGACAGATTACACCACATCCAATCTCACCAGATAGGACACGTCCAAAGTCCACACGACTGAGGACACACTCACTCACTTTCTGTTCTGAGAACAGGGTACAAAACACCTTACTGAGGTGCTTCTGACTTAAGCAGATGTAAGGTACAATGAAGTCCTATTATGCCAATAAATTGAAAGCTTAGTTAAGCACAATCTTCTCACAGTTTTTCTCTTTGAATTTTAGCTCTAAAAATCTCTTACTTCTTTGTAAAAACCGGATTGTCAAATGGGAGAGAGAATTTCAATATTTAAACGCACAACCCAAAGGCTATCATTTCAAAAGATAGGAAGAAATCCTCTATTTTTAGTCGCTTAGAAGATTCATCAAAGATTTCCAACGGCTAAGAGAGAAGAGAAGATTTTCTTAAAATATCTTGGCCGAGTAGTCTAGTCTTGAAAAGGATAAAATCTTGATTTATCCCAAATTCAATCAAGACCTAAAAATAAGGGATAAGAATCTTTTCAAGAGAAATCTTTAGCAAAAACAGTTTTGCAATTTTTTTTTTTCAAATTCAAAACGAACCTTTTTAGATCTGGCAGCCAACCGAAATAAATTTTCAGATAAGACTGATGTAGCTGCTGCAGTTTTTGAGAACACCCTAGGCACCCTGTTTGCAGGGTTGTTTGGTAATGGTGTCCCAAAGCAACTTTTCGAAAACCGTTTTCAAGAAGTGCTAAAAATGATACTTTCAAGATTGGCATATTAACAAGAGTCTAAATAAATAAAACCTATATACCCAAGACTTCTTGTTTTGAACCAGTCAACTTGTCCAAGATTTGTAGAGCTGCTGTGAACACCAAGGCCACCTTGTTTGCTGGGGTTGTTCTTTGCATTGCTAGAGTTCAGGAACATGCCTTACAATCAACTATCGAGAGGGTGTTCTTGACTTAATATAGAATCACCAAGTAAAACCTGTTTTGAAGACTTGTTCTCACATGTAGCAAACCAGTTAATACAATAAAGATCACAAACACCAGTTAGGCCTGTTTGGAGATCGTGTTTGGAGCAACATTACTTGGACAAAGTTTTACACTTGGATTTGTTATCATCAAAACTAAATATACTCAACATATACCATTTTTGACAATTAATACGATCTATAATGGATATGAATTGTTGATCAGAAGGTTTTTTAGGGGAAATTTAATTATTCTCTCGTTGCACATCATAGGAAGATGGTTTATTTTCTATTAATGCTAATCCTGTTTCTATTGGAAGATGCTTCATTTGAAGGGAGCATAATTCCTTTTGTAATTCATTAACTTGTTCTTTTAGAATATTAATTTCCCTTTTTAAATCTTGAGTGTCTACTATTTTTAATATATTTGGAGTTTCATATTTGTCAAACAATTTACTTAAACTCATGGTTGGTGGAGGAGATATTGGATCTTCTTTTAATTTAATATTTTTGATTTTATCTTTCTTTAATTTCGTTTCTTGAATTTTATCAATTAAGTCAAAAAACGTTCTTTGTCATCCTTATTGGTCATCAATACATTAATACAATTGTCATGATATAATCTTGAAGATTCATTTCCTGAGGAACATGGTCTAAATTTGATTCCATTTTATATATCATATCTTCTTCATTTTCTGACAACGAATTTTCTTAATGAATTAGAGTACCTTTGAATTCAAGTAACGGTATCATTTTTTCTTCGATATTTGGACACTTTACACATATTTCACTAACCTTTATCTTAACTTTGCAATTATTGGATTTACTAGTATGAACCCATTCTTTGCACGAAATATTTTACATTTGAAAAATCATCTTAAAAAATTATATTGTTTTTGTTAGCCTTAATTAATAAAATATTAAAGTAACTCCTTAAATGCACATTTCAAATTTTGTCATGTATGGGAATTACATTGATACAATTATAATTTAATCTCTTAGTTGTAATTCCAATTTGCATGTTTCTATCTTCAAAAAGCAATGGACATTTAGTGTTAATTTTAATATTCAAGAGTAGGGGTGGGGAACGGACCGAGTATCCATTGCATTAAACAGTTGGCCCATTTAAAATAGGGCTAGTAAAGGGTCGGGTGAATAATGGATTGGGCCAATAATGGGCCAGCCCATTAAGGGATATCAATGGGCTGAACTGGGCAAACCCATTAACGGTGCGTTTAATGACCCATTATTTTTTTCAACCTAATTGACACACTAGTTTACATGCTCCAATTAGTTAAGCTCATTACTAACACTTTGTACATAACAATAATTATTATACACCGCTATTTTGCACAAGTTTGTTCTGTTTTTAAACGAGCCCAAAGCGGGCCGCCCATGTGTCGACCTAACCCGACCTGTTTATTAGCTTGGTTGTGTATTTCCTAACTTTGAATTTGGGCTATTTTAATTTGCTTGAAAAACTACAAAGACATTAGTTGAAAAATTAAGTCACGAAAAACACTCATTAGGCAGTAATGGGCGGCTCAAAGGTGGGCCAAGTTCCTTTGGCCCATAACCTAGACCGGCCCATTAACAAATGTACTAGACCCTACCTGATCCGTTTAGTTAATGGGCTAGCCCAGTTCGACCCAACCCAGTCCATTGCCTGCCCCTATTCAAGAGAACATGGAACATATCATATCATAATTAAACAACTTACTTAAAGATATCAACCACATTTACAAAGTAATATTGAATTTATTTAATGTTACGAACAAACATACATAGATGATAAAATAACAAAGGTCTATGTCCACAGGTATCAATGATGCCTAAATTACAATAGCTCAAGTTTGATGTGCCAACCCAACAACCTAATATTCATGCCATATATATATATATATATATATATATATATATACTATATAATATATATATATATATATATATAATATATATATATATATATATATATACCACACATATATGTATATATATATATATTATATATATGTATATACATATATATATATATATATATATACATATATATATATATACATATATATATATATATAATATATATATATATATATATATATATATATATATATAATATATCTATATATATATATATATACACACACACATGCATATATGTATACATATATGTGTGTGTGCGAGTGTGCATGTGTGCGCGCGTGCGTGTGTGTGTGTATGTGTGTCTGTGTGTGTATGTGTGTGTGCGTGTGTGTGTGTGTTTGTGTAGACTAGTATAGGCCCGTGCCACGGACATAGTATTTTACTTTTGAAAAATCTTTTTAAGGAATAGTTAGTTTAAAATGGTGATATATAAAAGTAAATCCTCAATTACATATTTAAGATTTTATTATTTTGCCAACATTAATTAACGATATATATTGACACAACATTACTTTCATTCATTGATTGTAATTTCAATTTGTACATTTCTACTTCTACTTTAATGCTTAAGAGAATGTGTAAAATAGCATACCGTGGTCCTATGCCTTTTAATAATTGCAATTTTCATTTCATTTTCCAAAAAAACCATTGAAAAAGGAGAAAAAAAGTTATATTGTAGAAAAAAAGGAAGTTAACGCCATGTTGCGAACAAGTAAATAAAAAACCAAAGCAAGGAAAAAAAAAGCAAAAAAGGAAAAAACCAACTGATTGGCATTGGATATGTAAAAAGCCTGTGTTCTTTCTTTTTTAACTCATTTCCTACTTGATTGAGTGAGGTATGTTCATTGTATTTTGAGGTTTAGAGTGTTGGTGAGCTTATTGGTTGCTTGGTGTTTTGTTGGTTGCTCCATAGTCACTTGGCTAAGTAACTCCACATTATCTAAATTCGTTTGTCCACTTCTTACCCTTAACCCTTTTAGCCCGCATTACAACACAAGTAAAGTCCTCTTGATTGTCTTGTGCGCTTTGAATTTTGCGGGTGGAGAATTTGAGAGTCTTGTCAAGCCTATGGTAGATTGCATATTTGGAATGAGTCTTGAGTGAACCTGGGATATATTTCAAACACATGAGCGGAAGTGTTCCACATTTCCCAAAAGCGAGGTCCTACCAGTCCATTTGGCTCTATTCAATTTCATGTGCTTGTATGACATGCTTTGTGGTTCTTTGGGGGTGATCAAGTTTGATATTGAGTTTATGCTCTGATACTTTTTCGAAAACCTTCTTTTCCTTCTGATTTTGAAATGTTTTGTACACTACTTGGGTTGCCGTTGATTGTTATTCTTGCTTATGACATGCCATGATTTTCCTATTTTAAAGAGGTTGTTCCGTTGCATCTTCCGTGGTCAGTTTTATCTAGTGTTTGCTTGAGGACGAGCAACATTTTAAGAATGGGGGAGTTTGATAAGTGCCTAAAGTGTATATCATTTTAGAGTCATTTTGTTGCATTTTTAGGGAAAATTATATGCTTTATGTTATAATTTATACTCCTTTTCCCATTTTACGCTCGGGTATAGTTCTTTTTTGCAAGTTTCTGAACCATTTGACCCTAGATTTAACCCATAAATGTGTGTATTTTTGACTCCCCATGGATGCCCCGGAGTTGCCATGCCCGTGGAAAGAAAGAAGAATAAAAAAATAACAAGGCAGTGGACACGACGGTCCGTGGTTTCTTCATTTCCTATGAGACTTTTTGTCTTCTCACAAGCTCTTCGACTTCCTAGCGGTTATTATTCCATTATTACGCGTGCCTGTGCGTCTCTAAGAATTTTACTATAAAAGGGGGCCTCCCATCCTCGCACACACCCCATCATCCATCTCATACTCCTTTCCTCTCTTCAAGTAGATTAGGATTAGTTTAGATTAGAGAGCGGGAGTGAGATAAAGTTGAAGTGAAGACTTACAAGGATTTCATCCCGAGTTTGCACAACGGTTCAAGCGCAACTTTTGGCTGAGCAATTCTTCGCTCTTCTCTTCTTTTTCCTGTTTATATTTCTCATTTTGAGTAGTTATTTGTTTAATCTTTGATTATGTCTGAGTAGTTTTTTTAGTCTAGGAATTTAGTAGTTTTTTGGAAGTGTACTGGATAATGCTTATTTTCATGATTGGTTTGATTTTGTTCTACCAAGTGTTTGATATGTTGTGAGTGGATTTTTACTTGCACACTTGAAACAATCGAGTAACATTCGAGAGACGACATTTGGTTGTTGGACCGCTTGAATAGACTTAGCATAACTTCATCTCGAAGGACAGATTTATATGTTAGGAGGGCCAGTAAGTAATCAAAAATATTAAACTTGAATTAAGTCAAATTAGTTTGAAAGAGCGACATTTGCTTAATTTAGGCAAATTAAGTTGATTTTGAAAGAATAGATCAAATTTCTGTATAGATTGTAATTCCTCGAAATTAACCAATTAGAGAAAGGCACATGTTTATCATTTTGATTCAATTCCCTTTCATAACTACAAAAATTCCTAGGCGTTTTTCCCATATTTGATTTAGAAACGTTTATTTGCAGTTGTTAATCAAAACCACTTGAATTAGAATTTTGCTTAGCATATCTTAAGGGGATATAGCCCTATAAATCAACTAGTCTCTACAGGATCGGCCTTGATTTGTTACAACGCTACCGTGAGCTTGCAGCCGTATCAGTGGCTTTACTACCGGTCAGTTGGAGGACTGTGGAACAAACAGAATTACGCATTAACATTGCTGTTATAATGGTTAAATTAGGCCTGAAATTCTATCTTGGGAGGTTACATGTGAATGTTATGCTCTAGGTTGCTAGCCGAGTGATTCGAGGTATTCGTAGAGCAAGCTGAATTCTATGTTAAATGTCATTGCTAAATCAGATTGATTATGCTTAAATTCTATTTATGGTGATTGGTATGAATGCTACACTTGTTTATGTTGATTTCATGAACTATTGAATGAACTATGGCAATATTGAATCGAGTTTGGTAGTTGGATGGCTTGAGGTGAAACTATTGAGCGATTCGAGGTTGTTGTAGTCGTTGTTGTGTGAGGAGTGAGCCTGGGTTTGATGTTGACTGCAATCATGTAGATTGCGAGGTGTATGAAATTATTAGATTGATTCTACTGAAACTGTTCCTACGAAGTGTTGCGAACGTGCCACTTGTGAACCCCTTCCCTCTTGGTGTTGTTAAGTGACACTGTGTGATCGATTTTTGAACTTAGACATCTTTAAAAAGGGTCGTTAAAGGCTCATTTTCATAATTGAGCGTGTTCTTAAATATTCATTAGTTATATGTTAGTTTGTTAAGATGTTTGTAGCCTAAAGAATGCCAAATCGTCGAACTATTCAGTGAGTGACTCACCTGAATAGTCGATAGGTTTAGGAAGTTAAAAAGCAATTTAGTAACGAATTCGAAAATATTTATGCCTTTAGTTTGTTCATATCCCATTCTTGTGGTTACAAGGATTGAAACGAATTGAAAAATGGCAACTAAAGATGTTTGTTACGAAACTTAGATTGAAATGTATGCTAGTTAAGTACTTTGAGTTTCGAAAGTGTTTCGAATTGTGAGTTAGTAGGTCCATTATGATTTTAAACGGTTTTCAAATTGAATTATGAAGTGTTTGAATGTGTTACGTTTGTGCCCCTCCCTCTTCACGTCATTGAGCTTTATCATGTATGTGAGGGTGAAATTTTGAAAAGAAGGTTTTTCGTGGTTGAAAATTAAGGTAGCCGTAACTATTAGTGAATGATGGCCTATTTTAACTATACGAATGCAGTTTCTAAGGCATAAAGAATTTTAAAAAGGAGAGGATTGTATGCTAAATGATTTCGCTGTAAGAGACAGTAACCTTTTAGCCGCTATGGCCATATACTTTAAATGGCTAAGATAACATGTTTAGGGACAATAAGATGGGAGTGAACCTGCGAGAACAGAGGAATCCCTAGCCTAGGGAGTAGACCCGGTAGTGGGAAACCCTTGCCATTCCGGGAGTAAAAGGTTAGCGTGATCAATAGTCTCACTAGGGGTTGAGAATAGATCTCACCCAATTAGCACATTATGATGATCTTATGCAAAGACTATTTCCCTAATAAGTAAAAAAAGCAGTTGGCATTTCGCCATTTTAAGCATTTCAGGAAAAAGAAAGATTTTAAGGGCCATTAAGAGGCCAGCTTGAATAAGATTCAAAAAGCTTATAAGGGTCATTAGAGGACCTTTATGAAAGAGATTTCTTTTTAAAGATTATGAGCCTCAAGAAGCTAAGTAAAGTGTTAAAAAAAAAAAAAAGCAAACAAAGCTTCCTATGCATATCCTGTGTATGTCTTATGAATGAGATTCCAAGTATAATTTGAATGCAATTTCAAATAAAGTATGGCTATATCCTTATAATGCATCGAGCATATAAGTCTTCAAATGTGCATACTCTTTGAATAAAACATGAGTCACCGCGTTTTCAATTTGAGTATTTGATAGCACTTTTGCTCTATCCTCATTGCTTACACGCTTATGTGCCTGCTTATGTGCCTAAATGTTTGATCATTAGGGAAGTTTGGTTATCAAGAGCTTAGCAGTAAGCTTGAGTGGCTACTATGAAGCTCAAGGGTGATGATGATTCCTTTTGGGGGCTATAATCGTCTAATATGATAGTAATATACAAATGACATGTGCTTGCTACTTATCATTATTGCCTATAAATGGTTTCGGTTTTTAAGGAGTCGGGAAATACTCACTGAGTGTGTGGTAGCTCATCCCATTACTATTTCCCCTTTTCCTAGGTTTTCACTGTGACAGGTACAAGTTAATTTACTTATGCCGGGTTGGAGTCTACCCTTGCTTGAAAAGGTGTCTTGTGTGCAGATACAGGAGTGGATTCACATGTTAAACGATGTAATATAATGCATCCCTAGGTTTTGTAAATGTATGCAAATAAAGTACTCTAGTTCATGTAATGTGTAGTGTTTAGAAGTCGCTCTGTATAGCCATGTGAGCCAACCGTCTGATTAGTCAGTCATAATTATTTAAGTAGTTTATTTTGGGGATTAGTCAGTCATCATTGTTTAAGTTGTTTATTTTTGGGATGTACAACACTCCTGATGTATGATCCGTTGAGTTGTATCTTCTATTTCCTTTTTTATTATTGAACTTTATTGTTTTGGTGTACCCTGGGCGAGTGGCCCGTAGAGTTGTGGACTCCGGCGTGTAGCCGTTGAGCTAATTTTAGAGTTCTTTATGCTTCTATTCACTGCAGGGATTTAACGTAAGGCTTTAAGCGTGAGAAATGGTTAGTTTTTAGGCGAAACTCTATCCGTTTCACCCCAGAATTTAAATGTGATTTAAGAAATCATTAATACGCCTAACCTTAAGGGTTGGGGGTGTTACACATAAACTATTGCCACAAGGATATAAAGATTAATGTGACAAGAAGAAAATGGTCCCATAAAGTCAGTTCCCCAAACGTCGAAAAGCTCTACCTCAAGGATCCCAAATTTGAGGCATCTCATGCTTCTTGGAAATGTTCCCCATCCGTTAGCATCTATCACAACCCATAATGAACGTTCTGACATCTTTAAACAGAGTGGGCTAATAGAAACCGGCTTGAAGCACCTTAGCTGTACTCTTGTCAGGTCCAAAATGTTCACCATAAGTTGATGCATGGCAATAGTGGAGGACATTAGGAACCTTATCTTCCGGCGAATATCCTCTTTATACTCCGTCTCCATATAGCTTATAGAGTAGAGGCTTTTCTCACACATAATATTTCGTATTAGAAAGGAATCTCTTTCGTTATTAATGAGATAACATGGTTGGCATAACTCCACACACTTTATAATTTACTAAGTTAGCATACCATGGCGCCGCCTAATGAGATATTGCAAGGAGTTGGTCATCTGGGAAAGAGTCGTCTATGGGAAGCTCCTCTGTTGGTGTGGCCTCATGACCTAAGCGAGATAAGTGGTCAGCAACTACATTTTCACGACCTGCTTTGTCCCAAATTTCCAAATCAAATTCTTGAAGAAGAAGCACCTAGCGAATAAGACGGGGCTTAAAGTTGGAGTTCTTCAAGAGATGTTTTAATGCGGCATGATCAGTAAAAATAAACACCTTACAATTTATCAAATACGAACAAAATTTCTCTAAGGCGAACACAATAGCTAGGAATTATTCCTCGGTTGTGGCATAAATCATTTGAGCATCATTCAAAGTTTGGCTTACATAAGATATGGCATAAGGCTTATTGTGTTTCCTTTGTCCCAAAACTGCTCCCACTGCATAGTCGCTGGTATCGGACATGACCTCAAAAGGTAACTCCCAACTCAGGGCTTGCATAATTGGGGCGGAAATCAAAGCCTCCTTTAACCTGTGAAAAGTACTTAAACACTCTTTATTAAATTCAAAGGGCACATCTTTTATAAGCAAATGGGTGAGAGATTTTGCAATTTTCGAAAAATCTTTTATAAACCGTCGATAGAAACCAACATGTCCAAGAAAACTCCTTACACCCTTTGTAGAAGAAGGTGGAGGCAATTTCTCAATTACCTCTACCTTTTCCTTGTCAACTTAAGCGCCCCCATTTGAAATAATATGGCCTAGAACAACCCCCTTCTGTATCATAAAATGACACTTTTCCCAATTCAAAACCAAATTCATATCTTCACACCTTTGCAAGACTTTAAACAAATTATTCAAACAATGGTCAAAAGTTGTGCCATATACAGAAAAATCATCCATAAAGACTTCCATTATGTCCTTAATGAAATCGGAAAAAATAGCAATCACACATCATTGAATGTTGCGGGGGTGTTACACAGCCCAAATGGTATTCTCCTACAAGCAAATGTGCCATATGGACAAGTAAAGGTAGTCTTTTCTTGGTCACTACGCTAAATAGGGATTTGAAAGAATCCTGAATAGCCATCTCAGTAGCAAAAATAAGAGATCTTTGAGCCTCTCGAGCATTTAGTCAATGAAAGATAGGGGAAAATGGTCCTTTCGGGTGATTTTATTCAATTTTTGATAATCTATGCATATATGCCAACCAGAAACTATTTGAGTAGATATAAGTATAGTATTTTCATTTCTTGCAATCATCATTACCCCCTTTTAAGGATAGCATGGACTGGACTTAGCCACTCACTATCAGAGATAAGGTAGATAATGTCAGCCTTAAGCAGTTTTAAAATTTCTTTCTTTACCACATTGTGTATCTTAGGGTTCAATCTCTTTTGTGTTCAATTGAGGGTTTATAGTCATCTTCCATCAAAATATGATGCATATACACAGAAGAGTGAATTGCTTTAAGGTCATTAAGAGTATATCCCATGGCCTTATAAAGCAATCTAAGTATTCTTAGCAAAGAGTCAACTTGAGATGCATTTAAACTTGCATTCACGATCACAGGATATGTAGAGTTTGGGACTCAAAGCTCAAAGAGGAAGGAGGAGGTTTTAGTTCTACCTCAGAGGCACGTTCCTCATCTATTGAGGATGCTTTGTCATGTACTAGCAATTTCATTATAGCCAATGGTAGGCTATCTAGTGGAGAAGCTTCTAGGAATTGAGCACACATTACTACTTCTAGGTTTTCATCTTGATTAGCACCATCATTTAATAAACAATACTCAAGTGGATCATGAGAATCATTATTAGAAATAGTCTTTTGTACCAAACTATCACTACATCAATCCAATGACACTCTCCAGAGATGGAAGGAAATTTAGAAGCTTTAATCAAGTTAAATTCCACATGTTCATCATCCACATCAAAGGACAACTTGCCATTTTAACATCTATATGGCACCTAGCGTGGCCAAGAATGGCCTCCCAAGAATAATATAAGCATGTGTATCCTCTTCCATTTCAAGGATTACAAAATCTACAGGCACATATAAGTCTCTTACTTTAATGGGGACATCCTCAAAAATACCTAGGGGTACCTTACAGAACAGTCCGCTAATTGTAAAGAAATGGTAGTGGGTCTCATTTCGCCTAGGTCCAACCTCTTATAAAGAAAAAAAGGCATTAAACTTACACTAGACCTTAAATCACATAAGGCATGATCTATGCACTTATTCCCTCTCAGATAAGGGATAGCAAAACTACCGAGATCCTTAAGCTTAGCAGGGAGTTTATTTTGAATTGCGACACCACATTCTTCAGTCAATGCTATAGTTTTATGCTCTTCCAGGCTTTCTTTTATTAGACAAAATCTCCTTCAAAAATTTAGCATAGGACGATATTTGTGACAAGGCATCAGTGAATGGAATGTTAATGTACAGTTTCTTAAGGGCCTCTTAAAAACTTCCCAAATTGTTGGTCAAGTTTAGCCTTAACCATTTGTTGGGGGAACAGTATAGGTGGTACATAGGGTTTTAGGGAGATTATCTTGGGGTCATCAGGAATCTTATTATAAGTATCATCACCTATATCCTTATTAGAAGAAGTAGGTACTTCTTTCTCAATGACTTCATCATTTCCATAATGTGAATGTTCATTTTGGCAAACCCCCTTAGGTTCCTCAAGTTGCTTACCCCCTCCTGAAATCATGTCATTACATTATTCCCCAGAGCTAAGTTCGTTCTTACTAGAAATTTTACCTAAAGGTGTAGATAAAGATGTAGCTTGTTGAGCTATTTGAGTTTTTGACATCTTATTGTGACTAGTGAGCACATCAATCTTAGAGGCCAATTGCTTAATGTACTCTTCTTACTTTTGTTGTGCCAAAAGCACATTGTCCATCATCGACTTTAAGTTGAATTTTTGAGGTGCTTGTTGAGGGAAGGATGGTCTTTGAAATCCAAGGGGTGATCTAAAATTCGTTTGGAGCATAAGAGGGGCATTAGACTTATAAGAGAAAATGGGCTGACGTCTCCAACCAGAATTATATGTGCCAGAGAAAGGGTCATTTGTTGGTTTAGGGTGATATTTGTTCACATAGTTGACTTGATCACTTATAGCTTAGGCAAAGGACTACCCACTTAGCAATGCACAGTCAAATCATCAATTGATCCATATATATCACATGATGGGGAAGGGGTACTTAAACTAACAGAATTAACATTCAAGCGCTCCAATTTTGTGGACATAGCATCAACTTTAGAAGCAAGCATAAAAATAGCATCTAATTCTAGCTTACCTCTAACTCGCTTGGGTTAGACTCTCTCAGACGACCATTGGAAATTGTTAAGGGCTATCTTTTCAATAAGATTGTATGCTTCATCTTCAATTTTGTTCATACGAGTACCTCCTGCTGCCGCATCAATAGTAGACCTCAATGACTGACTGACTCCATTATAGAATGTTTGCACAATCATCCATCTTTGAAGACCATGCTAAGGGTATAATCGTAAAAGGCCCTTAAATCGCTCCCAGACTTCATAGAGCGTCTCATCTCCCTTTTGAGAGAAAGTAGTGATTTGATTCTGCAGGCTCGTCATCTTATTCGGAGGAAAGAACTTGGCAAGAAACACTGTTGTAAGCTCGTTCCATGTCGTTACTAGCGCTAGCAAAAATCTGCCTAACTCGATTATCCGAATTCGTCCGACCCGGAAAAAATCGGGTACGGTCACAAAATTTATGTCCGAATTTAAAATTCGGACAATCAGACATATCTAAATTTAAATCGACCTGGTGTTCGGGTGTGGACATTCGGGTTTGGGTTTTCCGGATTTTTGAAACATTTCGGGCTTGGACAAATTCGGCAATTGGACAACCGGGTTCGGACATCGGACAATTACGTTTATGTGTAATTTTAGTTCAAATTCTCTAAAAAATTTTATAAAAACAACTTCGGACAACGGGGTTTGGACATTGAACAATCGGTTTCGGGTTCGGTCAGACAAAATTCTGGTTGGAATGTCATAAAATTATATCACAAATTTGGACATTCGAACAACTGGGTCCAGACATCGGACATTTTGTTCCGGGTCCGGGTCTGGCAAGAGTGTCGGATTTATAATCCAGATAGGGTCCGGGTATGAAGTTTTTGTCCGAATGTTCGATTTGTCTAAACTCGAATCGACCTGGACCTGAATTTTTTCCAGCTCTAGTAGTTATACATCCCAGAGGCAACAAGTGAAGCCACACCCTCGCCTTATCCCTAAGTGAAAAGAGAAATAGGCGCAAGCGAATGGCCTCGGTAGAAACTCTATTGAGCTTTAACGTGTCACACACCTCAAAAAAGACAGAGAGGTGTAAGTTTGGATCTTCTTACGGGTTACCTCCAAACTGGAATTGTTGTACCATTGATATAAGGGCTGGTTTTATCTCAAAATTGTTCGATTCTATGGTTGGTTGAGCGATGCTCGAGGAAATGCCTTGGACTCTTGGGGTAATAAAATCCCAAAGTGTCCTTCTTTGGTCACCTCCTATTCCTGCCATCGATGAAGAAACTGCTTGAGCCTTGAGTCTTTGCTTTTCCACCCTTAATTTCTTCCTCCTATAGCAAAAAGTCCTTTCGATTTCTGGATCAAATTCAAACGAAAAGGGACTTCGCATATAAAGGAGAAATTTGCAAAATTAGGAACAAAACTACCAACGCAAATGAAAAATAAAAAGGGAAAAAAACAAAATGCTTAGCCAATTTCTAAGGGCTAACTCAATATCCACAAATTTAGTCCCCAAAAATGGTGCCAAAAACTTAATCCCATGCCCGCTAGTGCACGGGCATTGTAGCTTAGAAAAGATATCGTTCTCACAAAGGCCAATATTAGTTTGTTAAGTCTTGTCCTATAAAAGTGTTGGGCAAGCAAGTTTCAATTGAGAGGGTGAATGACCCTATAATCTAATTGGAAACTTCAATCAATTTAAAACATCTAGGGATTTGTTTCACCCAGTAAAGATGTGGATCACTGGAATATATCATGCACTTGATCTATAGTGGGAGATTGAAAGGGGTGCAATTACATTTAGAATTCAATCTTTTCTTTTGAAATAAACTGAATTGCCTAAACTTAACCAATTGTCATTCTTTCAAATGTCCTTGTTTAGCCTACATTATGGATTTTTGATGGCTAAAGGTCCTCTTAACAAGCGAATATTTCTCAAGTATTGCTAAGTCAAGTCCTATCTTGTCGATCAGATAACAAGTTTCACCTTTTAGTCCTTCACTTAACTATTTAGAATTAGCAAGTTAATTTGGCCAAAATTAATCCACAACAATTTCACGCACAAGATAGAATTCAACCAATTCCAATCAAGAATAAGCACAACTAAATAAAAATGAGATATTCCAACATCAATACTTGGATAATAATCCATACATCAAGAAAACTACTCACGCATACTTAAAATAACAATAACTAAACAATGTTTGAGAGAAGAAAACTTAGCGCAGTTGGAGATCCTTCAAGGGTTTTCCAACTTTGCAAGGGCTCCAAACAACAAGCACTTCTTCATAACTTATACTCAAAACTAACTAGAAATCTAAAACTAAACTTACAAAATGGAACAGAATGGAAAAAACTAGAGAGTAAGAGTTCTCTTTTTGCTGTGTCTCCCTAAAATCTGCTGTGAAATGGCCCTATTTAAAGAAGAACTCGATGAACCTCAGCCACACGATGAAGGAAAACAAACAGGCTCGTAGTTATGGTCGCACCATGGACCGTGGCCTTAACCACAGACCATCCGTGGTGAGCTCTGTCTTGATATTCTTATGTTCTTTCTTATTTCCACGGGCATAGTAACTTAGGTGTGTCCGTGGTGGGTCAAGCTACACTCGTTTATGGTTAAATTTAGGATAAAATCGTCTAAAACCTACAAAACACAAAAAAAAAAAAAAAACCATACTCGAGCGTAAAATAAAAAAAGGAGTGCATAATATATCTAAAACACATAATTATCCCTAAAATTGGCAAAAAATGACCTCAAAATAGAGTGCATTTCAAGGCCTTATAACATGCCAAGACTTTTATTTCATTTTTTATTTCATTGTTTTCTTGTTCATGGTTTTCTTTTTTATCTTATTTTTTCGATGCAAACCTCTTGCCATGGAGGTTTTGCAGTCAATTAACTCCTTCCCAATTTGCATAGGCTCAAGTCAACCTTCATACTTTACTCTTTCTTCATTTATATCACACATGAAAAATGCTCACGCTAACATCATTCCTTAACTCCCACTCAAATGATAATTCATAGTCTTGGCTTAGGTAAGGACATTGTTTAAGGTGAAGGGTTAAAAGAGTAGCCCATAGCAAGAATAATGACAATTAAGATGCAAAGGATTGGCAAGGCGTACAATTATGCACATAGGGAGATTTTCTAGCTAATATAGCTTCATACATGCACAAAGAATGTCTCCATCCTCCCATTATTCATGCAACGCAACATGTGGTTCCAAAGAGAGTTAGGGAAAATTCTAGAGAGTGATAACCTTCAATAAGCCTCTCTTTGAAGAAAGCAAATGATGATTGATGTAGTGGTTCAATTAGGCTCAAAACCTCACTTGTTTGCTTTCGTTTATTACGTCAAAATAAAGCATGAGTTACCAAAAATTTGGACCTAATATTTATCATGTGAATCCTAATTACATGCAATTCGAATATAAGACAAAAGGAATTACTACAGACCAAAGCTGCACATTTGCTCCAAAAACTTCACTGTTTACATGGAAAATTAGAAAATCCTTTTGAGTTTTCGTAATGTTTTCTCCTTTTTTCTTTTGTTTTCAATGATTTTTAAGGAATAGTGTCCTCATCCCCACACATAAAACGCACAACATCCTTGGAAGGAAAATAAGTATGTACAAAGGAGAGAGCGGAAAAGACCTTGCAAGGGATTAAGGACACAAGATCACCATACAAGAATGGATATGTACAATCTAAATATAATAACTACCTAAATGCAACTGCATGCATTGCCTATGCTGCTAAGAGCACATTAATGATGCACTCAAAGTTCACAACTCATGAAATTCACAATCACAGGCAATCCACACAAATTCCTTAAAATCATGGCCAATCATAAGTCTTTTTCTTGTTTTTCTCCTCTCTTTTCTTGTTTTTCTCCCTTGTTTTACACATTTTATTCAACTCTCCGCTTAGTCTATTTTTCTTTTTTTTTACGTTTCTTTTTTTTATTTTTGTTATTTTTTTCTTTTTCTAATTTTTTGACAACACACACATGACTCACACATATTCATAACTATTCACTAATAAACAAGAAGATGGGACCTTGGTAAACCAAGTAGGGGAGCTTCATGGAACAAGGGGCACTCCACGTCCTCTTCACTAGGCACATCCAAAAAGTGCTTCAACCTATGCCTGTTGACCTCGAATGCATTGTCCCTAGTGAGGTCCTTAATTTTAATTGCACCATAGGGAGACACTTTCACCACAACAAAAGGGCCGGTTGACCTAGACCTAAGCTTTCCGAAAAATAGTTGAAGTCTATAATCATGTGATAGATTTTTGCCCTGACGAGAACTCCTTTCTATTGATGCGTTTGTCATGAAAAAGTTTGGCCCTTTCCTTACTCAATCGTGTTTTCTCATATGCCCTCATTATCTCTTCTAGTTCATTCAAGCTCAACTTCCTCTGTTCACTTGCAGCATTCAAATCATAATTGAAGGTCCTAACTACCAACAACTCAATCTCAATGGATAAATGACAAGGATGGCAATAGACCACCGTATAAGGTGAAATGCATAAGGGAGTCTTAAAAGTTATCGATAGGTCGACAAAGCATCAATCAATTCATCCACACAATATTTCCTATTCTTGCTCATAATCATTTCTAGGATTTGCTTGATTTATCAATTTGACACGTCTATATAACCATTAGTCTGAGGATGATATGGGTAGCAAGTCGGTGGACGATGTAATAGGTTCTTAACAAAACATCAAAGGGCCCATTGTTAAAATGGGCCCCATAATAATTTATGATCATTCGAGGCATCTTATCATGATTAAAAATGTTCTCCCATAGGAATCCAATGACCACTCTAGAGTCATTTTCCCTTGTGGGAAATGCCTCAACCCACTTGGACTCATAATTAACACACACAGCGATGTACTTATCCTAAAACAAATTGGAGAACGTCCCTATAAAATCAATTCCCCTTACATCAAATATGTTAACCACAATAATAGGGTAAGGGGCATCATGCTTTCCTACCAAGGTTACCAAATTGTTGGCAATGCATACATCATTTGCAATAGTCATGGGCATCCTTAAATAGGGTTTGCCAACAAAAACCGCATTGGAGAATTTTACGGTGGTTTTCCTTCCACTGAAATATACTTTATATGCATGATGATGAAAAAAGGAAAGGACACTAAGAATTTGGCCATCGAGCACACATCTGTTACTGATTTAGTCTTGGGGATACTTAAACAAATAGGGATAATCCCATATGAAGAACCTAACCATTGCAAGGAAATGTGCTATATCATCTTTAGTCTATTCTCTAAGCATTTCTCTCCTAACCATGTAATTGACAATGTAGGTATAACACAACTCCACTTGAGCCCCAAAGAGCAATTCATCTAGGAAGCATTCAAGAATACGACTCTTACATGCATCATCAATCACAATCCTAGAAAATGATCTGTTATAGGATTTTTGAAACCTAGTCTGTCTTTAACTTCACAGTCAAACTCTTAAAGTAGCATGATCGATCAAATAAGTCTAGGTTTTACATCTTTCCTCCTTGGAGAGGTGTTTCAAAGCAGCATGGTTAATAAAAACAACCACATGAGACCTTACGAGGCAGGGTCTAAACTTTGTAAATCCAAAGACAATAGCTAAAATCTCCTTTTCAGTTATGGTGTAGTTCACTGGTGCGGCAT
>JAKOGI010003996.1:0-36272 GCA_029747015.1 Carnegiea gigantea
TCAAAAACCGTGAAAATCACAAACTAGGCGTGCTTAGGCAGCAAGTTGGCACGGTGCCCCCGTGCCTTGAAGCACGACCGTGCCACCCCTGGTTCGTGAGTTTCCCACTTGTTTTGGTTGTGTTCCTGTTGTAAGTTAGCTTGGGTTGTTCCTACCCTTGAGACTTACATCACAAAGAGAAGCCATTTTTCACACCAGGTGTACCGTAGGAGACAAGGTTTGTTCCCTTATCATTGATGGAGGTAGTTGTGCTAAGGTTGCCTCAAAGACTATGGTGGACAAACTCAAGCTGCAAGTCTCTCCTCGTCGAAATCCCTACACCATACAATGGTTGAATCAAGGCAAAGGTTTGCAAATTACTCACCGTTGTCTTGTTTCCTTTTCAATTGGGAAAAACTATAAAGATGAGATTTGGTGTGATATAGTCCCCATGGATGCTTGCCATATATTATTGGGGAGACCATGGCTTTTTGATAGAAGTGTCATCCATGATGGCCGGATGAACACTTACTCTTTTCTCAAGGACCGTAAGAAAATCACTCTTACCCCTCTCAAAAGTCCTTCCCCCCTCTAAACCAAAAGACAATCCTCATTTGGAAGTCTTCCTTACTACTCTTCTCAAATCTGAGCATCATAAGTATGAGTCTTTTAAAGACTTGATACTTTTACAAGAAGAGTCTAAGCCACCATCTCCCTCACATCCACTACTCACCCCTCTCCTACAAGCCTATCACCATGTTTTTCCACAAGAAATTCCACATGGCCTTCCCCCTCCAAGATCTATCCAACACAAGATAGACCTCGTTCCCGGATCCGTACTTCCAAATAAGCCGGCATACCGGATGTCTCCAAGCAAAACACAAGAAATCCAAAGACAAGTGGATGATCTCTTGTCCAAGGGTTTAATTCGGGAAAGTCTAAACCCATGTGCCGTGCCCGCCCTCCTTGCTCCTAAGAAGGATGGTAGCATGCGTATGTGTGTTGATAGCCGGGCAATAAACAAGATCACTATCAAGTACCGGTATCCTATTCCCCGATTGGAAGATCTATTGGATGAATTACACGGAGCCGCTATCTTTTCTAAGATTGATCTTAAAAGTGGCTATTATCAGATTCGCATTTTTGAAGGTGATGAATGGAAAACCGCCTTTAAGACTAAAGGAGGTTTATATGAGTGGCTTGTAATGCCATTCGGGCTTACTAATGCACCGAGCACTTTTATGAGACTCACGAACCAAGTTCTCAAGGCCCTCATTAGAACTTGTATTGTTGTTTACTTTGATGATATCTTGGTCTATAACAAGACCGAGGAGGAGCATGCCAAGCATTTGCAATAAGTTTTGGAGATTCTTTCACAAGAACAACTTTATGGCAATATGGAGAAATGCTTTTTCTTCACTCCTCAAGTGGTATTCTTGGGTTTCATTGTTTCCGCCCAAGGCCTCCAAGTTGATGAAAGCAAGATCAAGTGATGGAGACCATCCCACCAAACCTTCAAAAGCCATTGCCAATGATCCATCCCCCGCTAGGGAGTCCAAGAAGGCCAAAGGAGTTCATGCCATAGTCAAAAAACGTATGCACAAAGAAGAAAGTGAACTGCCCAGTTCATATCGTTCCTGACCCGGTTTTGTTTCTCTGTTGGAGCAAAATGTAGAAGGGGAAATTTCCTGCATGCACCACCCCCTTAAAGCTTAAGATCTTAGCTTTCCAACAAGACCTTTTGCAAGGCATTTGGAGTCCATTTGGTCAGTCAACCAAGCCAAAACCTGAGACAGCGCACTGCAGGGCGCAATCCAGCACAGTCCGAAATAAGGCCCTAGTTGGTTGACTTCCTCAACTCCAACTTTTGTCAACTTTTGCAGTATGAAAGGGGACATAAATAATTATCAGGTCATGGGTTCAAATCCCATCCAAAGTACCCCCTTGTGTTGGTATTAACCAGCCAAAAGGACACAAAAATCATCCTTTTACCCGGTTCTTCCCAAACCGGTACAAGGTCTGATTTTCTTGGGTTGTGCTTGTCCCCTTGCCTCCCCCACTTGCTGAATGAGTCATTTTGCTGCATTCAAGGATTCATGTAAGCTTGACACCTCATTTGGGAGGCATTATAACCCCTAATGAGGTAGATTAAGCTAGGTAGTGAGGTATCTAACTTGTAGTGGCTGATTTGATGTGTTTCTCTTCCCCAAATGTACTTAGCTATTGATTTTGCTGCTTGGAAGGGGAGGGGAACTCGGCCATCAAGCATAAAAACCAGCTTGGCCCTCATTTTGTAAACAACTTGAATGACTCCACAAAATTCCTAGTGTTGTATCTTGAGCTTGGCAACTCAAGTGGGTCTCTAGGTCTCTTTCTCTCAACTAGAAGGTGATTAAATTCTGTAACTAGTTTATACAAAGAGATTGCCCAAGTGTTCTCCAAGGGTGGCTCCTCGGATTATCCCTTGCAAGGTCACTTGATTATCCAACCTCTTGTTTTCCTTTCCATTGTTGTGTTCCTTCTTCTTGTTTTCAAGCATTTCACTTTGTGGCAAGTGTGAGTTAGTTCTTCTCCTTACAACCTTCCATCAAATTGGTATCAGAGCTTAGGCTATCTTTCTTGGCCAAGCTTCCTTGCCCAAACACATCCCAAACACCCAAACTCACAAAACAGCCCAAACACATCCTCCACAAAATCTCAATCGTGCCCAACCAGAAAGTTGGCACGGGCACACTGATGTATCCTCAAGGAAAACCCAAGAGGATAGGAACAAGGGTGGGATGAAAGCAATGGGAGGTAACAACAAGGCAACTTTGAATTCACAAACTCACCTTGAGCTGGGAAGGATAGAACCGGAACTAACACCTACCTTGGATATAGAAACACCACCAAGGTTTGATGTTAGGGCCCTTAACAACCTCTTGGATACAGAAACACCACCAAGAAGGAAGTTAAGACTCTTACTAGATCACCACTCAACCTGGCCAAAGGAAGAGATAAGCTAGAAGAGAGTTTGGGAGTTCAAAGGAGCAAAGCTCAACTTCATTTCATACAAATGCTTGAGTAAGTGGCCGGCCAAGCCTTGGGGGGTATTAATACAAGCTTTTCAAGTACAAGCATAGGCCTTAGGTTGCACTACAAGCTAAACTAGGCAAAATTAGAAGGATCAAATCAAAGCATAAATGGGTAGATGCATCCTCCACTTGACAACTCTTCAATGCTCATCTTGAGGATGATGTGTCGACTTTAGGGACTAAAAGGAAGCCTCCATTCAGCTGATGCACCTTATGCTAAGCTAGTTTAGGAGCTAAACTAGGTAGAAATCACAAAATCCAAATAACACAAAACCGGTTAGATTGAACCCGGGCATGACACCTCATCTTTGCTGATCTTGAGGCTTAGGTGTCGACTTAGGGGCCTTTGGAAGCTTCACTCAGCAGATTGGTACTCCTTAGGACAGCTCTTGCAAGTGGCTAAGCATGGATTAGAGCAAAAATCACCTCAATCATCTCTCCTTGTACCTGGCTGGCTATGGACTGGATTTTAGGGTGTTTTGTGCCTTGTTTTGGTGGTTAATAGCTCCTCATGTGTGTAATTTGACTGAGGTTTTTCATGGCCACTTGATAATATTTTTAAAGTACTTTCAAACCATAAAAGTTTCAAACCAAATGGAGGAAAAATGGGTCACCAAACAGCCACTTGTTTCGGATGTGTCCAGTTTAGCGCTAGGTTGGAGTTGCTGACTTTGTTTGATGATTTGAGGTGTCAAATGATCTCCAAATGACTTGAAAAAGGTCTTGACGGAAAGAGCACATCTTGAACCTAAACTTAGGCTTCCTACAACCCCATTTTAGCCCCGGGATGATTAGAAAATAACGTGCACAAAACCAGGTTTATGCACGGCTGAAATTCCAATCTTGACAAAATAATTCCCTTGCTCACCTAGGCTGATTTCTTGTATCTTGGACATGAGACTTGGACTTTTTGGGCTTCCTTGGTGGCCTTGGATCATAATAGGAGATGGACCTCCATCATCCTCCCCTTGTTGAAGAGAATTTGCCCTCAAATTGGTAAGATGATCATCCTCCTCATAAGGGCTAAGGTCGGCTACATTGAAGGTGGCCGACACTCCATATTCACCGGGCAAATTGATCTTGTAGGCATTGTCGTTGATGCGCTCTAACACTTCAAAGGGACCATCGGCTCTTGGCATCTACTTGCTCTTCCTTTTAGAAGGAAACCTTTCCTTTCTCAAGTGAACCCATACCAAATCACCGGGGTGAAACACCATCTTCTTCCTATGCTTGTTGGCACGGTCCTTGTAGGAGGCATTGGCCTTCTCTATCTTTGCCCTCACAGTCTCATGGAGCTTTTGGATCTCTTCAACTCGCTTGCTAGCCTCCATGTGAGGCTTCTCATTCATCTCCCTTGGAACAAGATCAAGGGGACTCGAAGGATCCAACCCATAAACTACCTTGAATGGGGACATACCCGTGGCCTTGCTAGGTGTTTTGTTGAAAGCGAACTCGGCATGAGGCAAGGCTAAGTCCCAAGCTTTGAGGTCGGACTTTACTAGCACTCTTAGAAGGCTTCCCAAAGTCCGGTTGGTGACTTCGGTTTGCCCATCCGTTTGAGGGTGGCATGAAGTGCTATACTTGAGCTTGGTTCCCATCTTCTTCCAAAGTGTCACCCAAAAATGGCTAAGGAATTTGGTATTCCTATCCGAAACAATGGATCTAGGGATGCCATGCAACCTCATTACTTCCTTGAAGTATAGATCGGCAATGTGGGTGGCATCGTTGGTCTTGGCACAAGGTATGAAATGGGCCATCTTCGAAAAACGATCAATAACCACGAAAATGGAGTCCTTACCCCTTTGTGTTCTTGGGAGGCCAAGAACAAAATCCATGCTTACATCCTCCCAAGGATGATTGGGAGTAGGTAAGGGAGTGTATAAGCCGTGGGGTAGGAGGTGGCTTTTGGCAACTTGGCAAGTGGCACATCTCTTTAGCACATCTTGGACATCTTTGCTCATACTTGGCCAATAATAATGTTCCCTTAACATCATAAGGGTCTTGTTCTCTCCAAAGTGACCGGCAAGAGATCCTCCATGGACCTCTCGTATGAGCAACTCTCTTGTGCCACACTTAGGCACACACAATCTCGATCCCTTGAACAAAAATCCATCTTGGACAAGGAAGTCACCTTTGGGATGCCGAAGGCACTCCTTGTAGAGCTCTCCCAAATCTTCATCATTCTCATAGAGAGACTTCAAATGCTCAAACCCAAGAATGCAAGCATCAAGTTGGAATAGCAATAAGTGCCTCCTTGACAAGGCATCGGCTCATTGGTTGAGCTTTCCGGACTTATGCTTGATGGTGAAGTTGAAAGATTGGAGGAACTCTACCCACTTGGCATGCCGTGAGTTAAGTTTATGTTGCCCTTGAATGTACTTCAAGGCTTCATGATCGGAGGGCAAGATGAACTCACTAGCCACCAAGTAATGATTCCAATGCTCAAGGCACCTCACTATTACATAGAACTCCTTATCATAAGTGGAGTACTTCCTCCTTAAGTCACAAAGCTTCTCACTAAAGAAGGCTAAGGGCCGCCCTTCTTGAGTGAGGACTCCTCCAATGCCAACTCCCGACGCATCACACTCTACCTCAAACACTTTGTCAAAGCATGGCAAGGCAAGAACCGGTGCTTGAGTGAGTTTGGACTTGATGGTTTCAAAGGCTTCTTGAGCCTTGGGAGTCCACTTGAACGATGCACCTTTGATAACCTCGGTCATAGGGGCCATAATTGTGCTAAAGTCCCTAATGAACCGCCTATAGAATGAGGCAAGCCCATGAAAACTTCGCACATCATGAATGCTCCTTGGGATGGGCCAAGACCGAATTGCTTCCACCTTACTCTCATCAACCTTGATACCTTCATTTGTAACAATGTAACCAAGGAAGGTCACCTCATGAGTGAAAAAGGTGCACTTTTTGAGGTTACTATAGAGCTTTGCTTCTTCTAGGACCTTCATGACTTGGGTGAGATGTTGAAGGTGCTCTTCTTCATTCTTGCTATAGATGAGGATGTCATCAAAATACACCACAACGAATTTGCCAATGAAGGGCCGGAACACTTGGTTCATGAGCCACATGAAGGTACTTGGAGCATTTGACAATCCGAATGGCATGACTAGCCACTCATACAAGCCTCCTTTGGTTTTGAAGGCCGTCTTCCATTCATCTCCCTCTCTAGTGCGGATTTGGTAGTAACCACTTCTCAAGTCCACCTTAGAGAACACACCAGAACCATATAACTCATCAAGCATATCCTCAAGGCGGGGAATTGGATATCTATACTTGATGGTTATCTTGTTGATTGCTCGACTATCAACACACATACGCATGCTCCCATCTTTCTTTGGCACAAGGAGGGCCGGAACCGCACAAGGGCTCAAGCTCTCTCTAATCAACCCCTTATCCATAAGCTCATCAACTTGCCTTGGGATTTCCATGGTTTCTTTGGGGTTTGTCCGATAAGCCGGTTTGTTTGGGAGAATGGAACCGGGTATGAGGTCTATGTGGTGTTGGATGGTTCTTTGTGGTGGTAAGCCGGGAGGTATTTATTCGGGGAAGACATGGCTAAAATGTTCAAGGAGGGAAATGGCTAGGGGATGTGATGGTGTGGAGGTTTCGGATTCTTCAAGGGTGGCTAGGATCCACTCCTTAAAGGCCTTGAATTCATGGTGAGAAGCTTTAAGGAGAGGCTCACTCACGACTAGAAGCATGTCCGAATGGTCATGGCTTGGTTGGGGCTTACTTTTGTGGAGTTGGGAGGGGCTTAATGGGGCAAGGGTGATTTTTTTCCCATCTTTGTGGAAGGTGTAGGTGTTTAGATAGCCATCATGTATGACCTTCCGATCAAACAACCAAGGTCTTCCCAACAAAAGGTGACATGCATCCATGGGGATGATATCACACCACAATTCATCATGATAGTGCTTCCCAATTGAGAATGGAATCAAGCATCTTGAATTAACTTGCAACCCCTTACCTTGATTTAGCCATTGAATGTTGTAGGGGTGAGGATGAGCCGAAGCTTGAAGACCAAGCTTCTCCACCATAGTCAATGATGCTACATTTGCACAACTCCCTCCATCAATGATGAGGGAACACACTTTGCCTTGAATGGTACATCTTATATGAAAGATGTTCTCTGTTTGTTCTTCAAGTTCTCCTCTCTTAGTACTCAAGGCTCTCCTCAATACAAGTAGCTCTCCTTCATCCGCCTCTTCAACTACTTCCTCTTATTCCTCCATGTAGTACACGCCTTCCCTTTCTTCCTCCTCTACTCCCTCTTCTTCCCTCTTCTCATCCCACTCGGCCAAGGTAATAATCCTCCTATTTGGACACTCCGAAGTAATGTGTCCAAGACCTTGACATTTGAAACATCTCCTTTGGTCATTTGGCTTAGGGTTGGGATGGTTTTGGGGTGGTAGACTTTTTTGTGGAGCTTGGTTCTTTTGTGGAGGTGAGGGTGTAGTAACCGTGGGTTTGGGAGGTGGGTAAGAGCTCCCCTTGTTGAAAGGTTGGCTCTTGGGAAAGGGTTTGGGAGGTTCTCTTTTGTAGAGCTTGGATTTCCTTTGTTGCTCAACTTTGTGGGCCAAGACACACACCTCATCAAAAGTGGTGTATTGTTGCAATTCCACCACATGGGCATACCTAGGATCTAACCCGCCCAAATATCTCACTATGGTTTGCTCTTCGGGCTCACTCAAGTCACACTTGATTAACAACTTCTCAAATTCCCTAGTGTACTCCTCAACACTCAAGTTCCCCTGGGTGAGATTGTGAAGTTGGGGATAATTGTCTTGTAGGTAAGATGGGGGTAGGAAACGGGCTTTGAGTTTGGCTTTCATCTTTTCCCATGTTCGAATCTTTCCCTTCCCTTGCCTAACTCTCTTAGCACAAAGGTTGGACCACCAAAGAGAAGCATATTTACGAAGTTTAAGGGCCACAATTTTTACCTTATTTCCCTCGGAAATCTCTTTGTAGTCAAAGATTCTCTCAACGGTTTGCATCCATTCCAAGAACTCATCGGGGTCTAGCTTCCCTTCAAACTCTGGAATCTCCACTCTAATGTCTCCTTGGTGAGAGGTCGTCCGCCTTCCTCTTCTTGATCTTCCATAAGCCTCCTCTTCACTTGACGAGCTCAAGTGTGGGGCTTCTCTTGCTTCCGGTTCGGAGTCGGAGGAGTTAGAAGATCGGGAACTCCTAACCTCCTTTCGTTTTTGCTTCAAGGAGTCTCCAAGTTGTCGCCTCAGATACTCATTCTGACCTTTGATCGCTTCATTCTGTAGCTTCAAGGCCTCATATTTCCTCATGAGAGCCTCAAACTTTTCCTCCATGTTCATGCTAGTAGTGCTTGTGTTGAAATAAGCAGGAACTTCACGGCCTGAATGTGGCACGGGCGTGCTGTGAGGCACGGGGCGGCCGTGCTCTGGTTCTGGACGGGAGTGAAGTTGAGATGTTGCTGGAAAAGGGGTGGCACGGTCGTGCGACATGGCACGGGGTGACCGTGCTGAAGTACTGGGTGTGGATGAAAAAGGGAAGTGTGGCTGGAATGTGAGGGTGGCACGGTCGTGCTCTTTGGCACGGGATGGCCGTGCCGTTTTTCTGGATGGTGAAAAACCGTGGAGCACGGTTTGGTGTTTTTGAGGGGGAATGTGTTTGGGGTGTTTGGAAGGATGTTGGGCAACAAGCTTAGGCCTAGGGAAGCCTTAGCTCTGATACCAAATACGATGTATCCTCAAGGGAAACCCAAGAGGATAGGAACCAGGGTGGGATGAAAGCAATGGGAGGTAACAACAAGGCAACTTTGAATTCACAAACTCATCTTGAGCTGGGAAGGATAGAACCAGAACTAACACCTACCTTGGATACAGAAACACCACCAAGGTTTGATGTTAGGGCCCTTAACAACCTCTTGGATACAGAAACACCACCAAGAAGGAAGTTACGACTCTTACTAGATCACCACTCAACTTGGCCAAAAGATGAGATAAGCTAGAAGAGAGTTTGAGGATTCAAAGGAGCAAAGCTCAACTTTCATTCAATAAACAAGCTTGAGTGTGGCCGGCCAAGCCTTGGGGGGTATTAATACAAGCTTTTCAAGTACAAGCATAGGCCTTAGGTCGCACTACAAGCTAAACTAGGCAAAATTACAAGGATCAAATCAAAGCATAAATGGGTAGATGCATCCTCCACTTGACAACTCTTCAATGCTCATCTTGAGGATGATGTGTCGACTTTAGGGACTAAAGGAAGCCTCCATTCAGCTGATGCACCTTATGCTAAGCTAGTTCAGGAACTAAACTAGGTAGAAATCACAAATCCAAACAACACAAAACCGGTTAGATTGAACCCGGGCATGACACCTCATCTTTGCTGATCTTGAGGCTTAGGTGTCGACTTAGGGGCCTTTGGAAACTTCACTCAGCAGATTGGTACTCCTTAGGACAGCTCTTGCAAGTGGCTAAGCATGGATTAGAGCAAAAATCACCTCAATCATCTCTCCTTGTACCGGCTGGCCATGTACCGGGTAAAGGGGTGTTTTGTGCAATGTTTTGGTGGATAATAGCTCTATATGTGTGTAATTTGGCTGAGTTTTTTTATGGCCATTTGATAATATTTTTAAAGTACTTTAAAGCCATGAAAGTTTCAAACCAAATAGAGGAGAAAAAGTCCACCAACACAGTCCTTAAATTCGGACAGTCCAGTTTCTGGCCAGAATGTAGTGTTTGACTTGGCTTGAGTTTTTGAGGTACCAAATGATCTCCAAATGACTTGAAAGAGGTCTTGATGGAAAGAGCACTTCTTGAACTTAAACTTAGGCTTCCTGCAACCCCATTTCAGCATTGGGAAGGTTAGGAAATTAGGTGCACAAAACCGGGTTTGTGCACTCCTGAAATTTCAGTTTTGACAAAAAAGTTTTCTTGTGTTCCTAGGCTGATTTCTTGCACTTTGGACGTGGAACTTGGACTCTTTGGGCTTCCTTGTGGGCCATGGATCATGCTAGGGGATGGACCTCCATCACACACCGTGCCACCTGAGCACGACCGTGCCACAATTCCAGCCCAGCACTTCTTCGCCAGTAGCTCAGCACGGTCAGGCCGTGCCTGCTAGCACGACCGTGCCTACCTCTCCCCGTCCCAAAACACTAAGCTTCCACCACAAAGCTATCATGTCCGCTAGTCTCACCCCTTCCCAAGTGGCTGAACAAACTCATAGGGAGAAAGCCGAACTTGAGGCTCGAGTCAAGTACCTTCAACGGCAACTTGGCCAACTTATGGAAGAAAAGAGGCGACACCAATGGGGCTCTAGAAGTTCAAGCAAGCATGAGGACTCGGACGACTCCGAGGGAAGCAACCCCTTTGGAGATTCAAGCGAAGAAGAGCAGGTAGACGTCCCAGCCGACATCAAAGGCAACATGAACGAGGTTATGGAGATTTCAAAGTTGATATCCCGGAGTTTGAAGGACAACTTGATCCGGATGTCTTCCTCGATTGGTTGCAAACGGTGGAGCGAGTCTTTGAGGACAAAGACATCCCGGAAGGCAAAAAGGTAAAGCTAGTGGCCTTGAAACTTCGCAAATATGCATCTATTTGATGGTCCAATGTTGTGTCTAAGAGAGTAAGAAAGGGAAAAAGTAAGATTAAGACTTGGGAGAAGATGAAGTCCAAACTAAAGGCCAAATTCTTACCCCCACATTCCCTCCAAGACAATTTCCTTAAACTCCACCACCTCAAACAAGGTTCCAAAAGTGTAGAAGAGTACACTAGGGACTTTGAACAACTCCTCTCGAAATGTGATTTGAAGGAGGACGACTCTCAAACCTTGATTCGCTATTTGAGTGGACTTGATGAACAAATTGCTCATATTGTTGAACTACACCCTTACACATCCCTTGATGAGCTAAGTGCTTTAGCCCACAAAGTTGAAATGCAAAAGAAGCTCAAAGGTAAGAGTCCCACCTCCAAACCTACTCCACGGCCTTACGGTTTCCAAAACCCTCCATGCGTTCCTCAAGATGTCTTCCCACCTCCAAACCCAAAACCCCCACAAAACACCACTCCACAAACTCCCTCCAAACAACCACCCCCAAAACCCTCTAGCAAAATCTGGTGTTTTCGTTGCCAAGGCCTTGGACACTATGCTTCCGAGTGTCCCAACAAGAGAATGGTTTCTCTAGCCGAGTATCAAGCTTCCCTAGAGGAGCTAGAAGAGGAGGTAGAGAAGGGGAAGGAAGAGAAAGAGGTGTATTTGAATGAAACCATAGAGGAGGTGATGTATCCTCAAGGAAAACCCAAGAGGATAGGAACGAGGGTGGGATGAAAGCAATGGGAGGTGACAACAAGGCAACCTTGAATTCACAAACTCACCTTGAGTTGGGAAGGATAGAACCGGAACTAACACCTACCTTGGATACAGAAACACCACCAAGGTTTGATGTTAGGGCCCTTAACAGCCTCTTGGATACAGAAACACCACCAAGAAGGAAGTTAAGACTCTTACTAGATCACCACTTAACTTGGCCAAGAGATGAGATAAGCTAGAAGAGAGTTTGAGGATTCAAAGGAGCAAAGCTCAACTTCATTTCATGCAATTGCTTGATAGTGGCCGGCCAAGGGCTTGTGGGGGTATTAATACAAAAGTTTCAAGTACAAATCATAGGCCCTAGGGTGCACTATAAGCTAAACTAGGCAAAAATACAAAGATCAAATCAAAGCAAAAAAGGATAGATGCATCCTCCACTTGACACCTCTTCAATGCTAATCTTGAGGATGATGTGTCGGCCTAGGGGTGAACGGAAGCTTCTTGGCAGCTAAGTACCCTTCATGATGACTCTTGCAAGTGGCTAAGCATGGGTTAGAGTAATAAAACACCTCACTCTTCTCTCTTGTACCCGGCTGCCCCATTACCCGGTTAAAAGGGTGTTTCTTCCCTTGTTTTGGTGGTTAATAGCTCCCCATGAGTGTAATTTGGCTGAGGTTTTTTATGGTCACTTGATAATATTTTTAAAGTACTTTCAAACCGTAAAAGTTTCAACCCAAATAGTGGAGAAATGGGCCACCAAACAACCTCTTGTTTCAGCCCTGCCCAGTTCAGCGCTAGGATGTAGTGATTGACTTTGCCTGAGGTTTTGAGGTATCAAATGAAGTCCAAATGACTTGCAAGAGGTCTTGATGGAAAGAGCACATATTGAACTTAAACTTAGGCTTCCTGCAACCCCATTTTAGCCTTGGGAAGTTTAGGAAATAACGTGCACAAAACCAGGTTTGTGCATGCCTGACATTCCAGTTTTGAGGAAATAATTTCCTTGTTCCCTTAGGTTGATTTCTTGCATCTTGGACATGAGGTTTGGACCTTTTGGGCTCCCTTGATGGCTATGGATCACGTTAGGGGTTGGACCTCCATCATCCTCCCCTTGTTGAAGAGAATTTGCCCTCAAATTGATAAGATTATCATCCTCCTCATAAGGGCTAAGGTCGGCTACGTTGAAAGTAGCCGAAACTCCATACTCACAGGGCAAATTGATCTTGTATGCATTATCATTGATGCGTTCCAACACTTCAAAAGGACCATCGGCCCTTGGCATCAATTTGCTCTTCCTCTTAGAAGGAAACCGTTCCTTCCTTAACTAAAGCCATACCAAATCACCAGGGTGAAGCACCATCTTCTTTCTATGCTTGTTGGCATGGTCTTTGTATAAGGCATTGGCCTTCTCAATTTTGGCCTTCACGGTTTCATGGAGCTTTTGGATCTCTTCGACTCGCTTGCTAGCCTCCATGTGAGGCTTCGCATTCATTTTTCTTGGAGCAAGATCAAGGGGACTCAAGGGATCCATCCCATAGACTACCTTGAATGGAGATAAGCCCGTGGCCTTGCTAGGTGACTTGTTGAAAGCGAATTCGGCTTGTGGCAAGGCTAAGTCCCAAACTTTGATGTTGGATTTCACTAGCACTCTTAAGAGGGTTCCCAAAGTCCGGTTGGTGACTTCGGTTTGCCCATCCGTTTGAGGGTGGTATGAAGTGCTATACTTAAGCTTGGTTCCCATCTTCTTCCAAAGTGTCACCCAAAAATGGCTAAGGAACTTGGTATCCCTATCCGAAACAATGGATCTAGGGATGCCATGTACCCTCATTACTTCCTTGAAGTATAATTCGGCAATGTGGGTGGCATCATTGGTCATGGTACAAGGTATAAAATGGGCCATCTTAGAAAAACGATCAACAACGACAAAGATCGAATCTTTACCCCTTTGTGTTCTTGGAAGGCCAAGAACAAAGTCCACGCTCACATCCTCCCAAGGATGATTGGGAGTAGGTAAGGGAGTGTATAAGCCGTGGGGTAGGAGGTGGCTCTTGGCCACTTGACAAGTTGCACATCTCTTCAACACATCTTGGACATCTTTACTCATACTTGGCCAATAATAATGTTCCCTTAACATCATAAGGGTCTTGTTTTCTCCAAAGTGACCGGCAAGAGATCCTCCATGGACCTCACGTATGAGTAACTCTCTTGTGCCACACTTAGGCTCACACAATCTCGATCCCTTGAACAAAAATCCATCTTGGACAAGGAAGTCACCTTTGGGATGTCGAAGGCACTCCTTGTAGAGCTCTCCCAAATATTCATCATTCTCATAGAGGGACTTCAAATGCTCAAACCCAAGAATGCAAGCATCAAGTTGGAATAGCAATAAGTGCCTCCTTGACAAGGCATCGGCTCCTTGGTTGAGCTTTCCGGACTTATGCTTGATAGTGAAGTTGAAAGATTGGAGGAACTCCACCCACTTGGCATGCCGTGAGTTAAGTTTATGTTGCCCTTGAATGTATTTCAAGGCTTCATGATCGGAGTGCAAGATGAACTCACTAGCCACCAAGTAGTGATTCCAATGCTCAAGGCACCTCACTATTGCATAGAACTCCTTATCATAAGTGGAGTACTTCCTCCTTGAGTCACAAAGCTTCTCACTAAAGAAGGCTAAGGGCCGCCCTTCTTGAGTGAGGACTCCTCCAATGCCAACTCCCAACGCATCACACTCTACCTCAAACACTTTATCAAAGCATGGTAAGGCAAGAACCGGTGCTTAGGTGAGTTTGGACTTGATGGTTTCAAAGGCTTCTTGAGCCTTGGGAGTCCACTTGAAAGATGCACCTTTGATAACCTCGGTCATAGGGGCCATAATGGTACTAAAGTTTCTAATGAACCGCCTATAGAATGAGGCAAGCCCATGGAAACTTCGCACATCATGAATACTCTTGGGGGTTGGCCAAGACCGAATTGCTTCCGCTTTACTCTCATCAACTTTGATGCCTTCACTTGTGACAATGTAACCAAGGAAGGTTACCTCATGAGTGAAAAATGCACACTTCTTGAGGTTACCATAGAGCTTTTCCTTTTCTAGAACCTTCATGACTTGAGTGAGATGTTGGAGGTGTTCTTCTTCATTCTTGCTATAGATGAGGATGTCATCAAAATACACCACAACGAATTTGCCAATGAAGGGCCGGAACACTTGGTTCATGAGTCGCATGAAGGTACTTGGAGCATTTGACAATCCGAATGGCATGACTAGCCACTCATACAAGCCTCCTTTGGTTTTGAAGGCTGTTTTCCATTCATCTCCCTCTCTAATGCGGATTTGGTAGTAACCACTTCTCAAATCCACCTTAGAGAACACACTAGAACCATAAAACTCATCAAGCATATCCTCAAGGCGGGGAATTGGATATCTATACTTGATGGTTATTTTGTTGATTGCTCGACTATCAACACACATACGCATGCTCCCATCTTTCTTTGGCACAAGGAGGGCCGGAACCGCACAAGGGCTTAAGCTCTCTCTAATCAACCCCTTATCCATAAGCTCATCAACTTGCCTTTGGATTTCCATGGTTTCTTTGGGGTTTGTCCGATAAGCCGGTTTGTTTGGGAGAATGGGACCGGGTATGAGGTCTATGTGGTGTTGGATGGTTCTTTGTGGTGGTAAGCCGGGAGGTATTTCTTCGGGAAAAACATGGCTAAAGTGTTCAAGGAGGGAAAGGGCTAGGGGGTGTGATGGAGTGGAGGTTTCGGATTCTTCAAGGGTGGCTAGGATCCACTCCTTGAAGGCCTTGAATTCATGGTGAGAAGCCTTAAGGAGAGGCTCCCTTACGGCTAGAAGCATGTCCGAATGGTCATGGCTTGGTTGGGGCTTACTTTTGTGGAGTTGGGAAGGGCTTAATGGGCAAGGGTGATCTTTTTCCCATCTTTGTGGAAGGTGTAGGTGTTTAGATAGCCATCATGTATGACCTTCCGATCAAACAACCAAGGTCTCCCCAACAAAAGGTGACATGCATCCATGGGGATGATATCACACAAAAATTCATCATGATAGTGCTTCCCAATTGAGAATGAAATCAAGCATCTTGAATTAACTTGCAACCCCTTACCTTGATTTAGCCATTGAATGTTGTAGGGGTGAGGATGAGCCGAAGCTTGAAGGCCAAGCTTCTCCACCATAGTCACGGAAGCCACATTTGCACAACTCCCACCATCAATGATGAGGGAGCACACTTTGCTTTGAATGGTGCAACGTGTATGGAAGATGTTCTCCCTTTGTTCTTCATGCTCTCCTCTTTTGGTACTCAAAGCTCTCCTCAATACAAGTAACTCTCCTTCATCCGCTTCCTCAATCACTTCTTCTCGTTCCTCCATGTAATGCACACCTTCTCTTTCTTCCTCCTCTTCTCCCTCTTCTTCTCTTCTCTCATCCCACTCGGCCAAGGTGATAACTCTCCTATTTGGACACTCCGAAGCAATGTGCCCAAGACCTTGACACTTGAAACATCTCCTTTGGTCATTTGGCTTAGGGTTGGGACGGTTTTGGGAAGGTGGAGTCTTTTGTGGGGCTTGGTTCTTTTGTGGAGGTGAGGGTGTAGTAACCGTGGGTTTGGGAGGTGGATAAGAGCTCCCCTTGTTGAAAGGTTGGCTCTTAGGAAAGGGTTTGGGAGGTTCTCTTTTGTAGAGCTTGGATTTCCTTTGTTGCTGAACTTTGTGGGCTAAGACACACACCTCATCAAAAGTGGTGTATTGTTGCAATTCCACCACATGGGCATACCTAGGATCTAACCCACCCAAATATCTCACTATGGTTTGCTCTTCGGGCTCTCTCAAGTCACACTTGATTAACAACTTCTCAAATTCCCTAGTGTACTCCTCAACACTCAAGTTCCCCTGGGTGAGATTGTGAAGTTGGGAATAATTGTCTTGTAGGTAAGATGGGGGTAGGAAACGGGCTTTGAGTTTGGTTTTCATCTTTTCCTATGTTCGAATCTTTCCCTTCCCTTGCCTAACTCTCTTAGCACAAAGGTTGGACCACCAAAGAGAAGCATATTTACGAAGTTTAAGGGCCACAAGTTTTACCTTATTTCCCTCGGAAATCTCTTTGTAGTCAAAGATTCTCTCAACGGTTTGCATCCATTCCAAGAACTCATCGGGGTCTAGCTTCCCTTCAAATTCTGGAATCTCCACTCCAATGTCTCCTTGGTGAGAGGTTGTCCGCCTTCCTCTTCTTGATCTTCTATAAGCCTCCTCTTCACTTGACGAGCTCAAGTGTGGGGCTTCTCTTGCTTCCGGCTCGGAGTCGGAAGAGTTAGAAGATCGGGAACTTCTAATCTCCTTTCGTTTTTGCTTCAAGGAGTCTCCAAGTTGTCGCCTCAAATACTCGTTCTGACCTTTGATCTCTTCATTCTGTAGCTTCAAGGCCTCATAATTCCTCATAAGAGCCTCAAACTTTTCCTCTATGGTCATGCTAGTAGTGCTTGTGTTGAAACAAGGGGAAACCTCATGGCCTGAATGTGGCACGGGCGTGCTGTTAGGCACGGGGTGGCCGTGCTCTGGTTCTGGACGGGAGCGAAGTTGAGATGTGGCTGGGAAAGGGGTGGCACGGTCGTGCGACATGGCACGGGGTGGCCGTGCTGAAGTACTGGATGTGGATGGAGAAGGAAGTGTGGCTGGAATGTGAGGGTGGCACGGTCGTGCTCTTTGGTACGGGCTGACCGTGCCGATTTTCTGGATGGTGAAAAAACCGTGGAGCACGGTATGGTGTTTTTTGAGGGGGAATGTGTTTGGGGTGTTTGGAAGGGTGCTGGGCAGCAAGCTTGGGCCTAGGGAAGCCTTAACTCTGATACCAAATATGATGCATCCTCAAGGAAAACCCAAGAGGATAGGAACGAGGGTGGGATGAAAGCAATGGGAGGTGACAACAAGGCAACCTTGAATTCACAAACTCACCTTGAGTTGGGAAGGATAGAACCGGAACTAACACCTACCTTGGATACAGAAACACCACCAAGGTTTGATGTTAGGGCCCTTAACAACCTCTTGGATACAGAAACACCACCAAGAAGGAAGTTAAGACTCTTACTAGATCACCACTCAACTTGGCCAAAAGATGAGATAAGCTAGAAGAGAGTTTGAGGATTCAAAGGAGCAAAGCTCAACTTTCATTCAATAAACAAGCTTGAGTGGCCGGCCAAGGGGCTTGTGGGGGTATTAATACAAAAGTTCCAAGTACAAATCATAGGCCCTAGGTTGCACTATAAGCTAAACTAGGCAAAAATACATAGATCATATCAAAACAAAAAAGGTAGATGCATCCTCCACTTGACACCTCTTCAATGCTAATCTTGAGGATGATGTGTCGGCCTAGGGGTGAATGGAAGCTTCTTGGCAGCTAAGTACCCTTCATGATGACTCTTGCAAGTGGCTAAGCATGGGTTAGAGCAATAAAACACCTCACTCTTCTCTCTTGTACCCGGCTGCCCCATTACCCGGTTAAAAGGGTGTTTCTTCCCTTGTTTTGGTGGTTAATAGCTCCTCATGAGTGTAATTTGGCTGAGGTTTTTTATGGTCACTTGATAATATTTTTAAAGTACTTTCAAACCATAAAAGTTTCAACCCAAATAGAGGAGAAATGGGCCACCAAACAACCTCTTGTTTCAGCCCTGCCCAGTTCAGCGCCAGGATGTAGTGATTGACTTTGCCTGAGGTTTTGAGGTATCAAATGAACTCCAAATGACTTGCAAGAGGTCTTGGTGGAAAGAGCACATCTTGAACTTAAACTTAGGCTTTCTGCAACCCCATTTTAGCCTTGGGAAGTTTAGGAAATAACGTGCACAAAACCGGGTTTGTGCACGCCTGAAATTCCAGTTTTGAGGAAATAATTTCCTTGTTCCCTTAGGTTGATTTCTTGCATCTTGGACATAAGGTTTGGACCTTTTGGGCTCCCTTGATGGCCATGGATCATGTTAGGGGATGGACCTCCATCAGGAGGTTGAAGAGGGCCCGGATGAAGGAGAACTTTTGGTCATTCGGAGGACCTTGAGTGGTCTAGCTTCCCATGATGAGCTTGAACAAAGAGAATCCATCTTCCGTACAAGGTGCACTGTAGGTGGCAAGGTGTGCTCCCTTATCATTGATGGGGGAAGTTGTACGAATGTGGCCTCACAATCCATGGTGAACAAACTCAAACTTTCGGTGACTCCCCACCCAAAGCCATACACCATCCAATGGCTCAATCAAAACCAAGGTTTGCAAATCTCGTCTCAGTGCCTCTTATCCTTAAGCATTGGGAAGACTTATAAAGATGAGATTTGGTGTGACATTATCCCCATGGGTGCGTGCCATGTCTTGTTGGGTCGCCCTTGGCTCTTTGATAGGAGCGTCACGCATGATGGCCACATGAACACCTACACCTTCACCAAAGATCACAAAAGGATCACCCTCACTCCCATCAAACCAACCGCCCCCTCCAAATCCACGGCAAGCTCACAAAGAGATGTCTTTCTCACTACCCTCCTCAAATCCCCTATGCATGAGTTCGCACCTCACAAGAAAAGAAAAAAAGCTCATTTTCAGCCTGGGGACCTAGTATGGGTCCAATTGAGGAAGGAGAGATTTCCTAACAAGAGGAAATCCAAATTAATGCCAAGATCGAATGGGCCTTTCGAAATCCTTGAGAAGGTTAGCCCAAATGCTTACAAAGTTGACCTCTCCGGTGATTATGGGGTGCCCGCCACCTTCAATGTGGCCGACTTGAGCCCTTGCTATGATGAAGATGAAGAGTTGTCCAGTTTGAGGCCAAACTCCAACCAACACGGGGAGAATGATGGAGACCATCCCACCAAACCTTCAAAAGCCATTGCCAATGATCCATCCCCCGCTAGGGAGTCCAAGAAGGCCAAAGGAGTTCATGCCATAGTCAGAAAACGTATGCACAAAGAAGAAAGTGAACTGCCCAGTTCATACCGTTTCTGACCCGGTTTTGTTTCTCTGTTGGAGCAAAATGCAGAAGGGGAAATTTCCTGCACGCACCACCCCCTTAAATCTTAAGATCTTAGCTTTCCAACAAGACCTTTTGCAAGGCATTTGGAGTCCATTTGGTCAGTCAACCAAGCCAAAACCTGAGACCGCGCACTGCAGGGCGCAATCCAGCACAGTCCGAAATAAGGCCCTAGTTGGTTGACTTCCTCAACTCCAACTTTTGTCAACTTTTGCAGTATGAAAGGGGACATAAATAATTATTAGGTCATGGGTTCAAATCCCATCCAAAGCACCCCCTTGTGTTGGTATTAACCAGCCAAAAGGAAACAAAAATCATCCTTTTACCCGGTTCTTCCCAAACCGGTACAAGGTCTGATTTTCTTGGGTTGTGCTTGTCCCCTTGCCTCCCCACTTGCTGAATGAGTCATTTTTCTGCATTCAAGGATTCATGTAAGCTTGACACCTCATTTGGGAGGCATTATAACCCCTAATGAGGTAGATTAAGCTAGGTAGTGAGGTGTCTAACTTGTAGTGGCTGATTTGATGTGTTTCTCTTCCCCAAATGTACTTAGCTATTGATTTTGCTGCTTGGAAGGGGAGGGGAACTCGGCCATCAAGCATAAAAACCAGCTTGGCCCTCATTTTGTAAACAACTTGAATGAAATGCAATTGTGAGTTCTCAAACTCTCTCCACAAAATTCCTAGTGTTGTATCTTGAGCTTGGCAACTCAAGTGGGTCTCTAGGTCTCTTTCTCTCAACTAGAAGGTGATTAAATTCTGTAACTAGTTGATATAAAGAGATTGCCCAAGTGTTCTCCAAGGGTGGCTCCTAGGATTATCCCTTGAAAGGCCACTTGATTATCCCAAACTCTTGATTTTCCTATCCGTTGTGGTTTTCCTTCTCCTTGTGTCAAGCAATCCACTTTGAAGTAAGTTGTGAGTGGTTCTTCTCCCTTACAACCTTCCATCATCAAGGCTATTCAAGAATGGCCAACTCCTACATCCATCACTCAAGTAAGGAGTTTTCATGGCCTAGCCTCATTCTACCGGAGGTTCATTAGAAATTTCAGCACAATTATGGCTCCTATGACCGAGGTAATTAAAGGCAAAGAGTTTTCATGGAACGAGTAAGCACAACAAGCCTTTGAAGAGATCAAGAAGAAGCTCACTAGTTCCCCCATTCTAGCCTTGCCCGACTTTACCAAAGTCTTTGAAGTAGAGTGTGATGCATCCGGGGTAGGAATTGGAGCTGTCCTATCTCAAGAGAAGAGACCCATTGCCTTTTTCAGTGAGAAGCTCAACGATGCCAAGAAGAAGTACTCCACCTATGACAAGGAGTTTTATGCAATCATTAGAGCATTGGAGCATTGGCGCCATTACTTAGTTGGAGGTGAATTCATCCTTCATTCCGACCATGAAGCTCTCAAATACATCCAAGGACAACATAAGCTCAACCCTAGACATGCTAAATGGGTAGAGTATCTTCAGTCCTTCCACTTCACTATCCAACATAAGGTGAGAAATCTCAACAAAGGAGCTGATGCATTATCAAGAAGGTACTTATTACTCTCTACTTTGAGTACTAAATGATGCATATTTCCATATGCATCATTTTTATTCAAGACCAATTTCAAAGAAGAAAAGGGTCAAAGAAGATCATGCTTGGATGTGTGCTTATTTGGTCTTATTAAGTGAGTTCAAAGACTCACGACACTATGAAGAGGTCAAAAAGAGGGTTAACGTTGCTAGAATTTGGCGCTGAAGTCATCCATTACGGAAACCGATTTTTTGTGGACCACTTGTGGATAAGCTAAGTGCGGACCCAACTTAGGCTCCACATGGTTTGAAGTTTAAGATTTCAGGTTTCAAATTAAGCCCAAGTTTGTTTAATTGGGACAGTGATGTAGATGTGGGTGGTAAGTGAACCAAATCAACGCAAACTCAAACTAAACAAGAATCAACCAAAGAAAAGTGAATATGGTGGAAGATAGTTTGAGATGGTTTGAAGAATAATAACAAAAAGAACAAGGATAAACAAGACCTTGTAATTAAGATAATCCTTCACGGAGCCACTCAATGACTTGATCTTGGGCTATTCTCTTGTCTTAACCAAGGAATCACTCCAATTGGAAAAGGAAGAGAACCTAGAACACCACTTGAATTTGCCACAATTCAAGATATGGAACTAGGAATTTTTGAGACACAAATGAGAATCACTCTCAAAGGTGCTTGTATTACTTTGGAAATCTCTTACAATGCTGAATGATTAGCTTCACATGCCCATCCCCTTTTATAGACTCAGCAAAAGACAATCAAAAGACTCAAATAACTCCTAACAATTAAAACTAGCTAATGAAAAGTCTAAGAAAAATGAAAAGACACATAATAAAAGGGGGTGGGGGAGGTTACAAGGAATATTCTAGGATTTTTGCAGCTGATTACATCAATCTAGAAGCATCTAAAACGTGCACAATATCAGCCACAAAAATATATGTAACCTAAGACTCTTCATATTCCCAGCATTAATCCTTGCAACTGCCTCAACTTCAACAGAGCATAACTTCCAGAATACTCGGCCAAATCACGCGTTCTTGGGCTTGTTCGAAAGCCCTGGAAGTCTATTTTCCAGAATGGGCTCATTTGCTCAATTTGGATAAGCGGTTTGAAAGTTAGGGCCCAAACAATGCACCTATCTCAGACTGGACTGGATCAGCACAACGTATCTTTGAGTGATATTTTGCCCAATCAAATGATGTCCAAATTAAATAAAATTGGGCTTATTTGAAAGCTGAAATCTTAAAATTCAAAACCATGTGGAGCCTCAAGTTGTGGGACCACTTTAGGTAGGCCAAAAGTGCACACAAAAAGCGGGAAATTTCTGGATGAAGGCGGAACTCCCTCTTCGGGTATGAACGCCAATTTCCGGCAAAGTTTTGCAACTTCTTTGACTTCTTCATGGTGTCTAAAGTCCTTGAACTAACATAATAAGAGAAAATATGAGAGTTCCCATGCACGCTCTTGTTTGACACTTTTCTTCTTGGAAGTTGACCTTAAATAAAAATAAAAATAAAAATGATGCTTATGGGAATATGCATCAGAACATTCATTGATTGGGCGAAATATCACTCAAAGATACGTTATGCTGATCAAGTCCAGTCTGAGATAGGTGCATTGTTTGGGCCATAACTTTCAAACCGCTTATCCAAATTGAGCAAATGAGCCCATTCTGGAAAATAGACTTCCAGGGCTTTCTAACAAGCCCAAGAACGCGTGATTTGCCCAAGTATTCTGGAAGTTATGCTCTGTTGAAGTTGAGGCAGTTGCAAGGATTAATGCTGGGAATATGAAGAGTCTTAGGTTACATATATTTGTGTGGCTGATATTGGGCACGTTTTAGATGCTTCTAGATTGATGTAATCAGCTGCAAAAATCCTAGAATATTCCTTGTAACCTCCCCCACCCCCTTTTATGATGTGTCTTTTCATTTTTTCTTAGACTTTTCATTAGCTAGTTTTAATTGTTAGGAGTTATTGAGTCTTTTGGTTGTCTTTTGCTAAGCTTATAAAAGGGGAGGGGCGTGTGATGCTTGTCATTCAGATTGTAAGAAATTTCCAAAGCAATACAAGTACTTTGAGTGTGTTTCTCAAAAGTGCAACTAAATTCCTAGTTCTATATCTTGAATTGTGGCAAATTCAAGTGGTGTTCTAGGTTCTCTTCCCTTTCCAATTGGAGTGATTCCTTGGTTAAGACAAGAGAATTAGCCCAAGATCAAGTCATTGAGTGGCTCCGTGAAGGATTATCTTAATTACAAGGTCTTGTTTATCCTTGTTCTTTTTGTTATTATTCTTCAAACCATCTCAAACTATCTTGCACCATATTCACTTTTCTTTGGTTGATTCTTGTTTAGTTTGAGTTTGAGTTGATTTGGTTCACTTACCACCCACATCTACATCAATTGGTATCAGAGCCAAGGCTTTAAGTGACCCACATCATACCCAAACACATCCCAAAAAGCCAAAATACAAAAAAAAAAAAGAGGCACAAACCGGCAATCCGAAGTCTCGAAGACCAGAGAAGCAGCACGGTGCCCCCGTGCCACAATACACGACCGTGCCATATCATTTTTCCAGAAATCTTCAAGTCGAGACGGAGCACGGTGCCCCTGTGCCGCCAAGCACGACCGTGCCACTCTACTTTTCTGCATTTTCTTCAGCCGAAGCATAGCACGGCCTGGCCGTGCCCCCTTGCACGACCGTGCCACCTTTGCCACAGCCAACTTACGTTTCAAATCAATCCACGAAGAACCCTAGACCTCATCCTTTATGCCGTCTTCAAAGAACTGGGAGAAAGAACTAGCTCTTATTGATATTGGATATGCTTGCTTTGCAATTCCAAAATTTCATGGCGAAAAGGAAGAGTTCGCAGGTTGGTTATCTAAGGTGGAACGAGTTTTTGCTTTTTGTATCCTTAATGACCAACAGAAGTTCGAAGTGGTTATTTCAAGATTGAGAGGATGTGCACTTCAGTGGTGGAATAAATACAAGTTTGAGCGAAAAAAGAAGGGAAAAGAAAAGGTGAGAACTTGGAAGAAATTGAGTAGTAAGTTGAAGGATTCCTTTTACCCATCCACTTACATGCCCATGAAAGAAAGTATCTCCGTTAAGCTCACGGGTTCATTCCCTTCCACCCCACAAAAAGAACCAACCCCACAAATGATCTTTCCCCCACAACATAGGAGGTGTCTCAAGTGCCAAGGGCTTGGACACTTATCCACGGATTGCCCAAATAACGAGGTCATTACCTTGGAAGAAAGGAAAGCCGTGGAAGAAGAGAACGATCAGGAGGAAAGACTTGAAGAAGAAATTGAACTCAAGGTGGAAAAAGAAGAAATACTTCACTTAGAGAAGGTTTCTCAAAAGCCAAACAAAGATGAAGAGATCCTTGGAGAAAAAGCTTCAAGCCTAGTTGACCTCCCTCTTGTTTTTGGTGACTGTGGTGATAAAGAGACCATTGAACTTGAGACCCAAAGATCCGAGTTGAAGCAAGAAGAGATTGTGCAAGAAATTGAGCAATCCTTCACCGAAGAAGGGTGCCAAGAAGATAATGAGGTGACTTTGAGCATAACCCCAAGAATTAAAGAGCATGTAGTTAAAGACCTTGAAGTGATGAAGCCATGTAGGGTTGCTGAAAAGTTTGAGCAACTCTTGACCCAAGAAGAATTCACCTTAACCCCCATTCAACCTTCCCACCCCTTCAAACCACAAAAGGACCGACAAGCCTTAACCCTCATTCATCCTTCCCAAACCCTTGCCCCCAAAGAAGATTTCCCACTTCCGCCTCTTCTCCTCACCAAATATGACCCGTTTTATCATCCTCCCCTCACCCTCTGCTATATCTCTCTAGAGGTGATGCCCTTTGACCACTTCCTACAACAGCTCCCATTTCATAAGCATGCCTCCCTTCATGAGAAGCTTGCCAACCCTTTGAGTTTGAGGACAAACTCAAAACAACCGGGGAGTATGATGCATATTTCCATATGCATCATTTTTATTCAAGTCCAATTTCAAAGAAGAAAAGGGTCAAAGAAGATCATGCTTGGAAGTGTGCTTATTTGGTCTTATTAAGTGAGTTCAAAGACTCAAGACACTATGAAGAGGTCAAAAAGAGGTTAAGCTTTGCTAGAAATTTGGCGCTGAATTCATCCCTGCGGAACCCGATTTTTTGTGACCACTTTTGGATAAGCTCAAGCGGACCCACAACTTGAGGCTCCACATGGTTTTGAAGTTTAAGATTTCAGCTTTCAAATAAGCCCAAGTTTGTTTAATTTGGACATCATTTGATTGGGAAAAATATCACTCAAAGATACGTTGTGCTGATCCAGTCCAGTCTGAGATAGGTGCATTGTTTGGGCTATAACTTTCAAACCGCTTATCCAAATTGAGCAAATGAGCCCATTCTGGAAAATAGACTTCAGGGCTTTCTAACAAGCCCAAGAACGCGTGATTTGGCCGAGTATTTTGGAAGTTATGCTCTGTTGAAGTTGAGGCAGTTGCAAGAATTAATGCTAGGAATATGAAGAGTCTTAGGTTACATATATTTGTGTGGCTGATATTGTGCACGTTTTAGATGCTTCTAGATTGATGTAATCAGATGCAAAAATCCTAGAATATTCCTTGTAACCTCCCCCACCCCCTTTTATGATGTGTCTTTTCATTTTTCTTAGACGTTTCATTAGCTAGTTTTAATTGTTAGGAGTTATTTGAGTCTTTTGATTGTCTTTTGCTGAGTCTATAAAAGGGGAGGGGCATGTGAAGCTAATCATTCAGCATTGTAAGAGATTTCCAAAGTAATACAAGCACCTTTGAGAGTGATTCTCATTTGTGTCTCAAAAATTCCTAGTTCTATATCTTGAATTTGGCTAACTCAAGTGGTGTTCTAGGTTCTCTATCTTTTCCAATTGGAGTGATTCCTTGGTTAAGACAAGAGAATTAGCCCAAGGTCAAGTCATTGAGTGGCTCCGTGAAGGATTATCTCAATTACAAGGTCTTGTTCTATCCTGTTCTTTTTTGTTATTATCTTCAAAACCATCGTCAAAACTATCTTCCACCATATTCACTTTTCTTTGGTTGATTCTTGTTTAGTTTGAGTTTGAGTTGATTTGGTTCACTTACCACCCACATCTACATCACTAAAGTACTTGGATTTGAAGTTGTTAAAGATTTGTACCCAAAAGATGATGATTTCAAGGACATTTTTGAGAAGTGTCTTAAACACCCCCATGGGTTGTTCCACTTAGAAGATGGGTTCCTATTCAAAGGTTCACGCCTTTGTGATGGGGATCAGCCCCAAGGGGTTCTTATAGCTCAAGTGATGCATATTCCCATATGCATCATTTTCATTTAAGGTCAACTTCCAAGAAGAAAAGTGTCAAACAAGAGCGTGCATGGGAACTCTCATATTTTCTCTTATTATGTGAGTTCATAGGACTTTATGGGACACTATGAGAAGTCAAGCACATGGCCGAAAATCTGGATAAAACTCATATTCCTTCCGGAAAAATTGGTGCCCGATTCATCCCATCGGAAGGTAATTTTTTTTTTGTGCTCATTTTTGGACCAGCTCAAATGGACCCACAACTTGAGGGGCCACATGGTTTTGAAGTTTAAGTTCTCAGCTTTCAAACAAGCCCAATTATGTTTAATTTGGACGTCGTTTGGTTGGGCTAAATATTACTCAAAGAAGACATGTCCTGCTCCAGTCCAGTTCTGATATAGGTGTAATGTTCGAATCATAACTTTTACTCTACTTATCCAAATTGAGCAAATGAGCCCATTCTGGAAAATAGATTTCCAGGGCTTTCCAACAAGCCCAAAATCACCTTATTTGGACGTGTGAGCTGAGAGAAATGATCAGTTGAAGTGAAGGCTGCTGCATGGAGTTAATGCTGGGCAAGTGAAGAGACATAGGTTACATGACATCACCTTGCTGACATCATGCACGATTTGGATGGATTTCTTCAGCTGATAGGAAGTCTAGAATGTTCATTGTAACCTCCCCCATTCCTTTAAGTTGTGTCTTTTTATTTTTCCTAAGTCTTTTCAATTTTCTAGCTTTAAATTACTAGGAGTTTGTGTCTTTTGCTTGTCTTGTTGTTGCCTATATATAGTGGGGGTGTGAAGTGTTTCTCAATTCAGAGTTGTAAGCTTTCCCACGTGAAATACAATTACCTTTGAGTGTGATTCTCAAAAGTAGTCCAAATCCCTAGTTCTATATCTTGAATTTTGGCAAGTTCAAGTGGTGTTCTAGGTTCTCTTTTCTTTTCCAATTGGAGTGATTCCTTGGGGAAGACGAGAGGATTTGCCCAAGATCAAGTCCTTGAGTGGCTCCGCGAAGGATTATCTCAAGTGCAAGGGCTTGTTTATCCTTTGTTCTTTTTTGTTATTATTTTCATTCCATCTCAATCAACCTTCCATTTTCTCTTTACTTTGGTTCAATTCTTATTTGGGGTTATTTGAGTTTGATTTGGTTCACTTACCACCCACATATACATCAATTGGTATCAGAGCCAAGGTTGTCAAGTGACCAAGAACCCAGCCAAATACATCCCAAAAGCCAAAACACAAAAACAACACAAACCAGCAAAACCGTACAAAAACCAAGCATCCGCGGGCAGCAATTTGGCACGGCCACACCGTGCTCCCTAGCACGACCGTGCCACCCTTGATTTTCTGTATTATCAAAGTAGCATTCAAGCACGGTTCCCCAGTGCCCCATTGCACGACCGTGCCCTCCCTCCTCTTGTCCAAAACGGCCTTTTTCTAGCCTAAACACATAACCCACAAAGAACCCTTAAGCTTTCATCCATCATGATTTCTCTTGGGAACTTGCGAAAAGAGATTGCTTTGATTGAAAAGGAGATGGTCATCCTTGAAACTCCAAAGTTTCGTGGCCAAAAAGAAGATTTCCCTTACTGGATTTCCAAAGTGCATCAAGTTTTCACTCGCTACAATATTGACGAGCAAGAGAAGTTTAAGGTGGTTATCAAGAAGCTCCGAGGCCATGCGCTTGAATGGTGGGAAAAGTACAAGTATAAGAGGAAGAAGAGAGAAAAAAGTAAAATCACAACATGGGTTAAGTTAAGAGGTAAATTAATGGATACTTTCGCTCCAACCTCATACTTATACAAGCATCCATTTGTTTCCTTTGAGGTAAACGGCTTTAATTCCTCTTCTAAAAACCTTCATTTCAACAAGGGAACTCCAATGAGTGCTTGTAACTCTAGCTCTACTTCCTTCTTTTATTTGGAGAAACTTAGCTCCAACAAAGATGAAGAGATCCTTGGAGAAAAAGCTTCAAGCCTAGTTAACCTACCTCTTGTTTTTGGTAACTGTGGTGATGAAGAGACCTTTGAACTTGAGCCCAAAGATCCGAGTTGAAGCAAGAAGAGATTGTGCAAGAAATTGAGCAATCCTTCACCCAAGAAGGGTGCCAAGAAGATAATGAGGTGAATTTGAGCATGACCCCAAGAATTGAAGAGCATGTAGTTAAAGACCTTGAAGTGATGAAGCCATGTAGGGTTGCTGAAGAGTTTGAACAACTCTTGATTCAAGAAGTACGCACTACCGAACTCCAAGCACCCGAGTTGGAGGCATGTGGGGTTATTGAAGAAGTTGAGCAACTCTTGACCCAAGAAGAATTCACCTTAACCCCCATTCAACCTTCCCAACCCCTCAAGCCACAAAAGGACTGACAACCCTTAACTGTCATTCATCCTCCCCTCACCCTCTTCTATATCTCTCTAGAGGTGATGCCCTGTGACCTCCTTCCCCAAAAGCTCCCATATTGTGAGCGTGACCCCTTTCTTGAGAGGCTTGCTAACCCTTTGAGTTTGAGGACAAACGCAAAACCACCCGGGGAGTATGATGCATATTCCCATATGCATCATTTTCATTTAAGGTCAACTTCCAAGAAGAAAAGTGTCAAACAAGAGCGTGCATGGGAACTCTCATATTTTCTCTTATTATGTGAGTTCAAGGACTTTAGACACTATGAAGAAGTCAAGCACATGGCGAAAATCTGGATAAAACTCATATTCCTTCCGGAAAAATTGGTGCCCGATTCATCCCATCGGAAGGTATTTTTTTTTTTTTGCTCATTTTTGGACCAGCTCAAATGGACCCACAACTTGAGGGGCCACATGGTTTTGAAGTTTAAGCTCTCAGCTTTCGAACAAGCCCAATTATGTTTAATTTGGACATCATTTGGTTGGGCTAAATATTACTCAAAGAAGACATATCCTGTTCCAGTCCAGTTCTGATATAGGTGTAATGTTCGGATCATAACTTTTGATCTACTTATCCAAATTGAGCAAATGAGCCCATTCTGGAAAATAGATTTACAGGGCTTTCCAACAAGCCCAAAATCACCTTATTTGGACGTGTGAGCTGAGAGAAATGCTCAGTTGAAGTGAAGGCTGCTGCATAGAGTTAATGCTGGGCAAATGAAGAGACATAGGTTACATGACATCACCTTGCTGACATCATGCACGACTTGGATGGATTTCTGCAGCTGATAGGAAGTCTAGAATGTTCATTGTAACCTCCCCCATTCCTTTAAGTTGTGTCTTTTTTTTTTTCCTAAGTCTTTTCAATTTTCTAGCTTTAAATTGCTAGGAGTTTGTGTCTTTTGCTTGTCTTGTTATTGCCTATATATAGGGAGGGGTGTGAAGTGTTTCTCAATTCAGAGTTGTAAGCTTTTCCAAGAGTAGTACAAACACCTTGAGAGTGATTCTCATTTGTGTCCCAAAAAAATCCCTAGTTCTATATCTTGAATTTTGCAAGTTCAAGTGGTGTTCTAGGTTCTCTTTTCTTTTCCAATTGGAGTGATTCCTTGGTGAAGACGAGAGGATTTGCCCAAGATCAAGTCCTTGGGTGGCTCCGCGAAGGATTATCTCAAGTGCAAGGTCTTGTTTATCCTTTGTTCTGTTTTGCTATTATTTTCATTCCACCTCAATCAACCTTCCATTTTCTCTTTACTTTGGTTCAATTCTCATTTGGGTTTATTTGAGTTTGATTTGGTTCACTTACCACCCACATATACATCATCAAGAGGTCACAAAGGCTTTCCAAGGATTAGAAATCACTCAAGACACGATCACTTGCATTCTGCCGGGCTCATCCCACACATGGCCCGACTTTCTGACCTTGGTGACCTGATGACCTGAGGCTTTAAAGCCAAAATTTTGGTATGTCTGGAAAGATTGGAGAGTTAGCTGCCCAATAAATCACGTTTCAGCCCATTTGGATGTCATTTGCCCATCCAAACCCTTTGTTAAAGCCAAACTGTCCAAAACTGTTTTCCAGGTCAGATTTTGTCCGGTTTTGGGAGCCCATTTTTCCCAACCTAAAGTAACCCTAACAACCTGGAATTTTAACCCCTAGATCCTTTTTTGAATTGGATAAAAGGGTGGGAAAAGAAACCAGAGTCAAACGTGTCCCAAGGAAGCTAAAAGCAAGGAAACTTCTAAAGCTGCTTTTGGGAAGTCAGCCTGCACCATCTCACTTGTTCTGTTTATATCTCCCGAACGGCTGCACCAAATGAGCTCCAAAAGTAGTCATATGAAAGAACACTTTCTAAGCTTTCTAATAAGGCATGTTGGAGCCAATTTGGGTAAGTAAGGACGAAGATACAGTTGCTGAAAGTTGACCCTGCAATCTGGAAAACTGGACAGCAACTGTCAACATCACCTTTTGTACTTTTCTTGCTATTTGTGCTTCCCTTTTGTCTTGATCCGTTTGGCTTGCATTGTAACCCATGTAATCTGAATTTTGAGGCTCCCTCCTATATAAGGGACCTTTAGGAATGTAAGAAGGCAGCTTTGAATATCATGTAATGAAATCTGAGTGTTTTACTCTCCATTGAAACTCCTAGTTGCTTTAGCTTGAATTGGCTAGTTCAAGTGGTGATCTTCTAGGTTCCTTTCTCTTGCTTATGGTGGTGATATTCTGTATCCATAAGTGAAGAAGGAATAGCCCAACTTCTCCTCTAAGTGGCGCCTTGGCTTATCTTAGACAAGAGAGTTGCACACTATCCATCAAGACCGGTTGAGCTCATTGTTCTTTTCGGGTTTTGCTTGTCCTTGTTTTCAATCTTCCCCATCATACATTCTGATCTTTGACATTCCCATGGTTAACATACATCATCTTGGTATCAGAGCTTAGGCTACCCTCTTGGCCAAGCTTCCACCCAAACACATTTCTCAAACACAAGCCACAAAACATCCTTTCTCTATCTGCACGGGACAGAATTGTGGCACGGCCTACCCGTGCTTTAAGGCACGACCGTGCCACCTCTTTTCTGTACTTTTGTCACGGCAGTAACCTGGCACGGGAAGCCCGTGTCCAACGGCACGACCGTGCCACCCCATTCTCAGCCAAATCTCGTGTTTCTCTCCCACAAAGCCCACATATCATGTCTTCTAGCCAAACACCCGAGCAAGTGGCCGAACAAGCCTTAAGAGAAAAGGCCGAAATGGAAGCTAGAGTCAAGTACTTGCAAACTCAACTTCAAAAGCTCATGAAGGAAAGGAGAGACAACTTGAGGGATTCACCTATTCCAAGTGAATCTAGTGACCCGGGTGAAAGTGATTCGGATTTCAACCCTTTTGGGTCACAAGGAAGAGCTAGTAGAGGATCAAGAAGACAAGAAAGGCATCAAGGAGGTGGATTCAACGACTTCAAAGTTGACATCCCCGAGTTTGAAGGCAAGCTTGATCCGGACGAGTTCTTGGATTGGCTACAACCCGTGGAGAGGGTGTTCGACTACAAGGACATCCCGGATGAAAAGAAGGTAAAACTAGTTGCCCTTAAACTTAGAAAGTATGCTTCTACTTGGTGGGCTAATGTTTTATCTAAGAGGGCCAAGAAAGGGAAGGGGAAGATTAAACTTGGAGGAAAATGAAAGAAAAACTCAAAGAGAAGTTCCTTCCATCTCACTACCTTCAAGACAACTTTTCTAGACTTCACCATTTGAGACAAGGGTCTTTAAGTGTGGAGGAATATACAAGGGAGTTTGAGCAATTGATCATAAAATGTGACCTTAAAGAGGATGAGGAACAAACTTTGGTGAGGTATCTTTGTGGGTTGGATGAGAAGATAGCCCATATAGTAGAGTTGCACCCATACACCACCCTTGATGAGTTAAGTTCTCTCTCACAAGGTGGAACTACAAAAGAAGACTAAGGGAAAGAGTGAAGCCTTTAAACCACAAAATCGTGCCTACACTCCCCAAAGGCCTTCATACACCACGCCAAAGCCCTTTAACCCTCCAAACCCGAAACCTCCTCCCCCTTCGGTCCCCAAAACAGCCCCTCAAATGTCCACAAAACCGAAGGAGACAAGGAGATGCTTTAGGTGCCAAGGCCTTGGACATATTGCATCCGAATGTCCAAACAAGAGAGTGGTCACCCTAGCCGAGTACCAAGCATCTTTTGAAGAAGAAGTGGAAGAAGAAAAGGAGTTGTACTTGAATGAGGCCCTAGAAGAAGTAGAGGAGGGCCCGGATGAAGGTGAACTCTTGGTGGTTAGGCGAGCTTTGAGTGGATTGGCTACTCAAGATGGGAATGAACAAAGGGAGGCCATCTTTCACACGAGGTGCACCATAGGAGGCAAAGTATGTTCCCTCATCATTGATGGAGGGAGTTGTACAAATGTGGCATCCAAGACCTTGGGGGACAAGCTTCAACTCACGGCATCTCCACACCCTTTTCCATACACCATTCAATGGCTCAATCAAGGCAAAGGTATCCAAGTCTCATCTCGTTGTTTAGTTTCTTTGAGCATTGGAAAGAACTATAAGGATGAAATTTGGTGTGATGTGATTCCCATGGATGCATGTCATGTACTCCTTGGTAGACCGTGGCTCTTTGATAGAAATCTTATGCATGATGGCCGAATGAACACCTACTCCTTCATCCTAGACCACAAGAAAATCACCCTTACCCCCATTCGTCCTTCCCAACTCCTCAAGCCAAAAGAAACTCCACAAAAAGACATCCTACTCACTAACCTCCTCAAGGCCGAAAACCATGAGTATGAGTCATTCAAGGAGTGGCTCCTACTTGGCCTAGGTGAAACCGAAACCGTCACTCACTCCCATCCCCTCCTCATCCCACTTCTCCAAGCCTATAACCATGTGTTTCCGCAAGAAATTCCCCATGGCCTCCCCCCTCAAAGAACCATCCAACACAAAATAGACCTCATTCCCGGATCCACCCTTCCAAATAAACCGGCCTATAGAATGAATCCACAAGAAACCCAAGAAATCCAAAGGCAAGTGGATGAACTTTCGGTCAAAGGAATGATTCGGGAAAGCTTGAGTCCTTGTGCCGTTCCGGCCTTATTGGTACCAAAGAAGGATGGAAGCATGAGGATGTGTGTGGATAGCCGGGCTATCAACAAAATCACTATTAAGTACCGCTATCCCATCCCTAGATTGGAGGACCTACTTGATGAGTTGCATGGGGCCACCATTTTCTCTAAGATTGATCTTAGGAGTGGCTACTATCAAATTCGAATCTATGAAGGGGATGAATGGAAGACGGCATTCAAGCCCAAGGGGGGACTATATGAATGGTTGGTCATGCCATTCGGCCTTACCAATGCTCCAAGCACTTTCATGCATCTAATGAATCAAGTTCTCAAGCCTTTCATTGGGAGGTTTGTAGTGGTCTATTTCGATGACATCTTGGTTTATAGCCAAGGTGAGAAGGAGCACGCTAATCACCTTCAACAAGGTCTTGATGTGCTCTCCCAAGAGAAGTTATATGGCAACTTGGAGAAGTGCCACTTCTTCACTCCCCAAGGTGTTTTCTTAGGGTATGTTGTTTCGGCCCATGGTATACAAGTGGACGAGAGCAAAGTTCAATCCATCCGGGAATGGCCGGTTCCTTCCTCTATTCACCAAGTGAGGAGCTTTCATGGTCTAGCCTCTTTTTATAGGAGGTTTGCCAAGAACTTTAGCACAATCATGGCTCCTTTGACCGAGATTCTCAAATCCAAGAAATTTGAGTGGAATGAAAAGGCCCAAGCTGCCTTTGAAGATGTCAAGGAGAAGCTCACTAGTGCACCCATACTTGCTCTTCCAAGCTTCTCCAAGATATTTGAAGTGGAGTGTGATGCTTCGGGGGTGGGCATAGGGGGCGGTCCTATCACAAGAAGGCCGACCATTAGCCTACTTTAGTGAAAAACTCAATGAGGCCAAGCGAAAATACTCAACGTATGACAAGGAGTTTTATGCCATAGTGAGGGCCTTGCAACATTGGAGACATTATTTGGTGGGGGGAGAGTTCATCCTCCACTCGGATCATGAAGCACTCAAGTTCATACAAGGTCAACACAAGCTCAACCCAAGGCATGCTAAGTGGGGGGAATATCTTCAAGCTTTCCACTTTGTGATCCACCACAAATCCGGGCACTTAAACAAGGGTGCGGATGCCTTGTCTAGAAGATATCTACTCCTCTCCTCCTTGACTCAAGAGTCCTTGGGTTTGAATTGATCAAGGAGTTGTACACCAAGGATGAAGACTTCAAGGAGACCTTTGAAGTATGCTCACGGCACCCCCCATGGTCCATTTCACATTGAAGAGGGGTTCTTATTCAAAGGAAACTGGTTATGTATCCCTAAAGGAGGCATTAGGGAGCTTTTGATTAAAGAAGTGCATGGAGGAGCTTTGGCCGGCCACTTTGGCATTGAGAAAACCTCACTCATGTTGAAGGAGCACTACTATTGGCCCAAGATGGTCAAGGATGTTGAGCATTATGTTAAAAGGTGCTCTACTTGTCAACTTGCCAAAAGCCATGTCTTGCCTCAAGGTCTTTATTCGCCCTTACCGGTCCCAAAGGCTCCTTGGGAGGATGTGAGTTTAGATTTCATTACCGGCCTACCAAGGACACAACGGAACAAGGACTCCATAATGGTGGTAGTTGATCGGTTTTCGAAGATGGCACACTTTGTCTCATGCCACACTACCCATGATGCCACTCAAATTGCAAGCCTCTACTTCAAAGAGATCGTGAGGCTCCATGGCATCCCCAAAAGCATGGTGTCCGACCGGGATAGCAAGTTAATGAGCCATTTTTGGCTCACTCTATGGAAGAAGATGGGCACTCATCTCAAATTTAGCACATCATGTCACCCCCAAACGGATGGCCAAACCGAGGTCACCAATGGGACCTTGGGTACTTTGTTGAGGGTCCTAGCCAAGAAGAGCACAAAGGGTTGGGATGAGTTGCTTAGCCATGCCGAGTTTGCCTACAATCGAGTGCCAAGCAAAGCCACCGGTCTTTCTCCATTCCAAGTGGTATATGGTTTCAACCCTTGTACACCTATGGACCTTACACCCCTCCCTACTCCAATCAAGTTTAGTTGGGAGGCCGAGAAGAGAGCAAATCCAAGAGCTCCATGCACAAGTGAGGGCTAAAATTGAGAAGTTCAATGATCAGACCAAGGATCGGGTAAACAAGCACCGCAAGGAAGTCCAATTTAAGCCCGGAGATTTAGTATGAATCCACCTAAGAAAGGAGCGATTTCCTAGCAAAAGAAGGTCCAAGCTTCTTCCACGCTCGGATGGCCCATTCAAGATCCTTGAAAAAGTCAATTCCAATGCATACAAGGATGATTTGCCCGGTGACTATGGAGTATCCGCTACATTCAATGTAGCCGATTTGAGGCCCTACTTTGATGAAGAAGAAGAGCTACCAAGTTTGAGGACAAACTCTTTCCAAGCTGGGGGGGATGATGGGGATCAGCCCCACGGGGTTCTTCTAGCTCAAGAGGTCATAAAGGCTTTCCAAGGACTAGAAATCAATCAAGAGATGATCACTTGCATTCTACCGGGTTCATCCTGCGCATGGCCCGAATTTCTGACCTTGGTAACCTGATGTCCTGAGGCTTTAAAGCCAAACTTTTGGTGTTCGTGGAAAGATGGGAGAGTTAGCTGCCCAATAAATCAAGTTTCAGCCCATTTGGATGTCATTTGCCCATCCAAACCCTTTGTTAAAGCCCAACTGTCCAAAACTGTTTTCCAGGTCAGATTTTGTCCGGTTTTGGGAGCCCATTTTCCCCAACCTAAAGTAACCCTAACAACCTGGAATTTTAACCCCTAGATCCTTTTTTGAATTGGCTAAAAGGGTGGGAAAAGAAACCAGAGTCAAACGTGTCCCAAGGAGGCTAAAAGCAAGGAAATTTCTAAAGCTGCTTTTGGGAAGTCAGCCTGCACCATCTCACTTGTTCTGTTTATATCTCCTGAACGGCTGCCCCAAATGAGCTCCAAAAGTAGTCATATGAAAGAACACTTTCTAAGCTTTCTATTAAGGTATGTTGGAGCCAATTTGGGTAAGTAAGGACGAAGATACAGCTGCTGAA